>OX463241.1:122404436-122463329 GCA_949820135.1 Sylvilagus floridanus | reverse complement strand
GTGAAGCTACTGCCTGTGACATCAGCATCCCATACAGGCACTGGGTTTGTGTCCTAGCTTCTCCACTTCTGATCCAGCTTCCTACTAATGACCTGGGAAAGCAGATGATGGCCCAAGTACTTGGGCCCCTGCCATCCATGTGGGAGGACCTGGATGGAGCTCCTGGCTCTGCCTAACCCAGCCTTGGTCATTGCAGACATCTGGAGAGTCAACTAGTAGATAGAAACACTCTCACACTCACTCTCTCTCTCTCTCTCTCTCTCTCTCTCTCTCTTTCAGATACATAAATATTTTTTGAAAAATAAAATGTTGAGATGTTGATTGAACTCAGCTGTTCACTTTCTGGGATTAAATAGGTTGAGTTTGGGAGCTGGCCTTGTGGTATAACAAGTTAAGCTACTGCCTACTGTGCTAACATCCCATATGAGCATCAGTTCAAGTCCCAGATACTCTGCTTCTGATCCAGCTCCCTGCTAATGCACCTGGAAAAGCAGCAGCAGATGGCCCAAGTGCTTGGGCCCCTGCATCCACATGGGAGACCTGGAAGAAGCTCCTGGCTCCTGGATTTGGCCTGGCCCAGCTCCAGCCACTGTTTCCATTTGGGGAATGAACCAGTAGATGGAAGATCTCTCTAAGTAACTCTGCCCTTCAAGTAAATGAAACAAATATTTTTAAAAAATAGGTTGGGTTCTAATTTTTAATTTGCACCAAAATCCCAGTTACCAGCCTTTGTATCTTTAGGAATCTCAGCCAAAGCAATCAGGATTTCCACAAAATCTTGTGCTTGCATTTCCCTATGGTCAGCCCCAGTTTACTAGTGTTATCTTTCATACTACTACTACTATTTCAAAGTGCCTCCATGGGAAATACAAATTATACAGTGGTCTATGTTGCTCTAGGCCTGCTGAAAAGCATACACCAAGGTGTGGTTACACAAGCAAGGATTTTTATTAAGGGAATCATCTTTGAGAAAAGAGAGAGGGGACTGAGTAATGCTGAGAGCCACTAGGTCACCAGTCAAGTCTGACACCACATAAAGAAATGAAGTGGAAAGGGGGTAGACACTTCCAAAATGGCCAAGCAGTTTAAGGAAGGTTTGGCAAGGTAGTTGGAGCCCTGGAGCCCACGTTGGCCATCCAGGAAACACCTGTCTCCCAGGAGTGGGCAGGCCTCAATATCCCCACTGTGCTCAACCACTGGCTGGCAGCAACCCACAGGAATCATGGCCTCTGCGTGAATTAAGTGATGGAAGTGGCAGGAAAGCCCTTGGTCAATTATCCCCACATGAGTGGCAGTCTGCCAGATAGGATACTCCCACCACCACTGCACCATTAAACAAGAGGTCATGTTTGTTACTCCCTTTATGTTCCCATGCACGATTCCTGCTCTCTCTTCTTTGCCTGTTGAAGCCCCGAGTTTCAGATGAACACCCACTAGAAACAAGCCAACTGTCCTCCAGAGTTCAGCAGGACCCTGGCTAAGACCTTGGCTGTGGTTCACCTTCATCCACCAGAAGGTCTGAGAAGTGACAGAAGCAGCTAATAGCTACAACAGGGCACAAGGGCCATCATCCCATTAGCCAAGTGACTCTTTAAAGAATGAGTAGGCAGTGGCTTGGCAGGGCCACAGTGGCACAATTCCAGAGGCAGCAATCACACTGCAGCTCACATGGCTGGTACCTCCTTGGGATGTGCAGACAACAGTCTGCTAAGGAGTGGTGGGCTCTGTTCAAACCCTCATTACCTCTGTCAGGCCCTCCAGAAAACTGCTCCTAACACACTAAGTAAAAAGCAGTTTCCTCCTTCTGCTAACCAGAAGCCTCCCCTCCAATGCAAGAGCAATCTGAAGCACCCCCAACATACATGACAACCCACTCTCTCTGCATTTCCCAGGCAAGATTTTACCAAGGTCAAAGAGCCTCTCTTTGCTATGCAGAACAGACCAGGCTGTCAGACATGAGAATTTATCCATCTTCACCATGTCAGACTCCCTTCCTGTGCCCTAGCAATCAACCTAACATCAGATCTCGCAAACCCTCCTCTAAGACAAGAGAGAGGGCCTGACAGAATGTAGTTGTGGGGTCTAAATTCATCTTGCAAAGCTGGCTAGAAAAGTGCTCAGACCCTCTAAAATGTCCACCTTGCTATCTCACCATAAACCCTGTACAAATAGACAACAATCTCAACTCATTTTCCTAATGTCCTTGCCACAATTACTCAAGTATGGAGTGAGAGGGTGGCAGCAAGGGTTCCTAACAGTTAACCTAGAGTTATCAGATAGGTCTTTGATTTCTATTTCCTTCTGTACATTCTCTGAGTACCTTAACAATCATTTGTCCATGTGGCCTCTACAGAGCCTTCCCCGTAGAATATGATTGATAATGTCAACACAACTAATCTCCCATCCCTACCTCAACCCAGCTGTCCACAATGACACCCAGTCTCCTTATGCCACCTACTTGCACTGAACTGAAACAGAAGGCAGGTGTTTGGAACAGCAGTTAAGTCAGTTAAGATCTGGCATCAGGGGCCGGCACCATGGCATAGAGAATAAAGCCCCAATCTGCAGTGCAGGCATCCCATATAGAGGCTGGTTCCAGTCCCAGCTGTTCACTTCCCATTCATCTCTCTGCTATGGCCTGTGAAAGCAGTAGAAGATGGCCCAAGGGCTTGGGCCCCTACACCCACATGGGAGACCCAGAAGAAGCTCCTGGCTCCTGATTGGCTGAGCTCTGGCCATTGTGGCCATCTGGGGAATGAATCAGTGGAGGGAAGACCCCCCCCCCCCCTCTCTCTCTCTCTCTGCCTCTGCCTCCCTGTAGTTCTGCTTTTCAAATCAATCAATCAATCTTTTTAAAAAATGAAAAACAGAGAAAGGAAAGAAACAAACTAGTATCCCACATTAGAGTGTTTGGTTTGGGTCCCAACTAACTGAGCTTCCAATCCAGTTTCCTGGAGGCAGCAAGTATGGCTTAAACACCTGTGTTCCTGCCACCCTTATGGAAGATCAGATTCAGTTCTGGACTCCTGGCTTCAGCATTGTGGGCATTTTGGGAACTAACCAGCAGATGGAAGATATTTCTCTTTCTTCTCTGCCCCCCCGCCAATAAAAATGAAAATAAATAATGAAGTGGGACTGGAATGAGCCCCTTAAAAGCCACAGTTGATTGGTTCAGAATGAATACTTGACCCAAATTGAGTCAACGAGATTACCTGTCCTCAGGATTTGGATTTGAATTGAAAATCTACTGGGGTGTATATTGTGGCTGGGAGAGAGCCACATGCTATCATGTATGTGGATAAAAAGAGAAAGCTGGTCCAAGAAGAATACAAGTGTTTAGAGAATGCAGAGAGAAGCAGGTGCCATCAGAGCTCTATCTACTCTGCTCAGAAGCTGCAGTTTGGCTATGGGTTGAGGCAAGCCCAAGGGTTCCTGTGTTGGAGGCTTGGTCCTCAGTAGTGATGTGAGAGGTAGAAGAACCCCTAAGAAGTGGAACCTATAGGAAAGGAATTAGGTCACTGGGGGCACTGCCCTTGAAAAGGATTAAGGTAGCTTTCATGGGAATCTGGTTAGCTCCCACAGGAGTTGAATAAGACTGGCCCTTCTCACTCTGGCTTCCTCTCTTGTCATGTGATCCCACCTTGATGTGATGCAGCCAGTGAGACTCTCACTAGAACCACCACGAAGTGTAAGCTTAATAAACCTCTTTTCTTTATAAAATACCTGGCCTCAGATATTTTGTTATAGCGATAGAAAGTGAACTACATGGGTTCTCTCCATTTTGCTACACTATAGGTAACTTCCAACTGACAATGCTTGCTTAAGTGTTTCCTCCAAAGTCTCCCTCAGCAACCCTCATCCAAGGACCAACATGAGTCAGCATATAAATATCCCAGCTCCCTCACTCTCTAGGGTGGGATAGCTCTGACTTGTGTTCTAAAAGATCCTGGTCATCCACTGGAGCAAACCTGCAGTGTCCCCCAAGAAGACATGTGGAACCTTTAGGAGGGAAACAGTATGGTTGACATCTAAGGACAGAGACCAGAGATAGGAGTAAACACCTTGCAATGCTCAGGATAGTCCTCACAGCCAAGATGTATTCAGCCCAAAATGCCCACAGCACCGAGGCTGAGAAACTGCCCTACAGGAAAAGGTTTTGGACCAATGTCCAGTCACCCAGGGCCAGTAACCAGCTGCACAAGGCACCCTATTTGGCTGCTTTCTCTTCTTTCTGTCACCACCTTCCTTGCCTACAGTGTTTGCTTCCCTTCTCCCATATGCAACTTAGACTTAAATCCTTAACTCAGGATCTATCCCTAGGGGAACCTAACCTAAGATACTAAGTTTCTGAGAAGTTTTCAGTTCCTGATTCCACTGCTCCCTACAGTACAAAGAACCATAGAACAGCTGCTAGTAATTAACCAATTATGTGTTTTAGAGAGGACTCCATTGACATACAAAACTGCCCTTCTGGCTGACACCAATTTCAGGCTCAAGGGGTTAGCAAAACCACCCTCAGTTTTAATTCAGGGGATAAACCAGGCTGGAACCACTCACTTTGTACTACTTGCTTCTATGGAGGTACCCACTACCTTTTCCAACCTGAATCACATGAAGATAATCAGCCATCCTAGTTTTCCCAGGCCCACCCTGATTTTAGTTCTGTGGAAGTCCCACTTCGCAGGAAACCCTTCAGTCCCGCGCAAACCGGGACAGTTGGTCATCCTAACGAGATTTATATTTGGAGAGTTTTTGGTTATTAGAAGCTTGCCTGGTCAGTAGATACTTTGGTCTCCATTTAAAAATCAATGCGGTTATATTTTATGAGCCAAAACATGGAGGCAGAGAGCAGGGTAGGAATGAGTAGTTGGACTGAAGCACAGTCCTGAAACTCACATTACTGAACACCAGATCCGCAGACCAGCTGGACTGAGAAACCTCCCCTGGGGCCACACGGAACCCCTTGGCAGAAAGGCATCCCAGCCTACTGGTGAGATCATGCCTAGAAAGACTTCTGAAAATGCGGACTGCTGGAATTCATCATTAATTATATATTAGAGGGCACTCCACCAGGAGTGCTGGTGTGCAGAGCCAGAGGAAAACCTCAGCGGTCGGCAGCTGGAATTCAGAGATTGCATCATGTTGGGACTGACGTCAGCCACCTTCCAAAAGTCGAGAGGTGGGGAGAGGACCCCAGAAGTTTTGTCAGCCTCAGGGGCTACAGGATCACAGCACAGAAACCTTGTGCTTGAAGAACACGGGGACCGCACAGAGAGAGACTCAGACATACCATGTGGGCTACAAAAATGAAACTGATAGCTCCTCAATGGTGAGTGCAGGAGAATTCAGTATTGCCCTGTGTTCCTGGGACAGGGAAGGAGTCCTTATTCTCACAGGGCTCAAAGTCTAGCCATAGGAACACAAATAAAAAGGAGTACAATAGGCCGGTGCCATGGCTCAACAGGCTAATCCTCCCCCTTGCGGCGCCGGCACACCAGGTTCTAGTCCCAGTTGGGGCGCCGGATTCTGTCCCGGTTGCCACTCTTCTGGGCCAGCCCTCTGCTGTGGTCCGGGAGTGCAGTGGAGGATGGCCCAAGTGCTTGGGCCCTGCACCCCATGGGAGACCAAGAAAAGCACCTGGCACCTGGCTCCTGCCATCGGATGAGCGCGCTGCGCCGGCCGCAGGGCACTGGCCGCGGTGGCCATTGGAGGGTGAACCAATGGCAAAAGGAAGACCTTTCTCTCTGTCTCTCTCTCTCACTGTCCACTCTGCCTGTCAAAAAAATAAATAAATAAAAAATAAAGGAGTACAATAAGCAACTGCCACCATGGGTGCTGAGCAGAGTAAATTCTGTGAGAGTCGGTTGCAGTCAGTCAGCATCCACAAGCATTATGAGCCTGTCAGGCACCATGCTGGATACCACTTCCCCCAGGAGGAGAGGTCCAGGTATCTTTGTCCTCATGCAGCTCATCCTCTTAATAGATGCAAAACTTCTGATGACATAACGTGGACCCGTGGACAAACACCTTGAAGGGGAATGACAGCAATGATACCCTGTGAGCAATACTGTTTGCTGTTGGAAGCCAAAAGTCAAAGTCCACATTGTCTAGTTTAGGTGGACACCTGAGGAAGGATTTTAGAGGTGAGGAACCCTTGACCAGACAGCTCTCGTAAGTGCTGCCGGGAGTCTGGCAGGAACTGACTCCACCAAGAAGCTGACCCTGGACTAGACAACCAGGTGGCTCAGGCGGTGACCCGTTGGAGGAAGGGGAACAGCAACAGGGAGAGGGGAGAGCACAGGGAGTCTGTCTGCCACGGTGACCTCCTTCCAAAGTTGTGTCACAGAACCTAGGTGCAAGTTTTGGTCACGTGACTGGCGTTTGGTGGGAAAGGCTGATAACTATGCAGAGCTTGTTGTCCTCACTCTCCTCCTTCATCCAGATATTCCATAGGTAGTTCCCGAGTCTCTCCACTATATGCCTCTAAGACAGAGAAGTCCTCACAGGACTTGCTGTCTGGGGCTGGGGTGGAGGGGGAAGGGAGTTAGGCAAGGACATGGGAGGTTACGGAGAGCATGGCAAGGCTACACCAGGGCTAACTACAGAATGCCATGTCCTCCACTAACACTTTACACTTCCCCAGCCCCAGTCAACTGATTGTGTCCCCCTTACTTTACCTACTATGGGTGCTGTTTCTTCCCACAACACTTTCACCCATGCTGTTTCAGATGCTTCAAGTTTCTTCCCCACCCCCACCCTTGCATGTAGGCGCATATTCCACCACCTCCTAGTGCATGTCTGTCTCCTCTTTGCTCTGCCATTGTATATATGACACTCTTACTATACTCAGGACACTGTACAGAAATTCTTATCTTATGCATCCTTCTCCCTACTGGACATGGGGAAAGGGCCCACCCATGTCTCATTCACATTGTTTCTCAATGGAAGCATTCAGCATGGCACCAAAGGTTTTTAAGTGAAGGAAGTATCTAGCTTCTAGGAAAAATAAAGAAATGAAGTACAAGATGAATTCTGAACAAAGATAAGCAAGGATGACTGTGCCATTTGGTGGGATTTTGCTTGCCCCTTGAGAATGGAGAGATTTTAGATTTGTAAAGGTGAGAGCAAAAGGCTTTCTATGTGAGACAGCCAGAAGAGCCATGGTATGGGTGTGTGTGTAAGGACTTGTCAGTGAGGAGACCAGCTCCTCGCAATGGCAAAGCAGGATGAATGTTTACCAGGTGCTGCAGTTGGAATGTTTGTGCCCTCCCAAGCTCATGGTGCAATTTGCCATTTCAACAGTTCTGAAAGGTAGAACCTGTGAGATGAGCCTCCACTCTCAGGAATGGGTTAACAGTGATCGTGGGAGTGGATTCCTCATAAAAGGATGAGTTCTACCCCCTTCTGCTTCTCTTTCCTCATCCCATCTCTGCCCTTCCAACACACAATGCCCTCCACCACCTTCTAACACAGCAAGAAGGCCCCAGACAGATGCCAGCTCCTTAATCTTGGTCCTTCCAGGCTCCAGAACTCTTAGAAAATAAATTTCTCTTCTTCATAAATTACCTAGTCTAATATTGTCACAGTAGCACAAGACAGACTAAGATGCCAGGTTAAAGAAGCAAAAACTTAAGACATAAGCCTATTTCATCCTTGCCAAACAAAAATATTTCAAGAGACACTAGCCAAACATCTTCCACCAGGGACAGAAGATAATTATAAATCAAAACTTCAAAATAGTAATTAAAAAGATTCCACATTAGTCAACACACTCCATGGGGCCAGAAGAGAGGATCTGAGTAAAGTCTCCCAGTTTTAGTCATCAAATACATCAGAGTACTGTGCAGTTTCCCAGGTGAGTTGGTGATGAAGTCTTGGTGAGAATATCAAATGTCTGAGAATAACGAAGACCCTGGGGGTCAGTGCTGTGG
Organism: Sylvilagus floridanus; assembly: GCA_949820135.1. Lineage (NCBI taxonomy): Eukaryota > Metazoa > Chordata > Mammalia > Lagomorpha > Leporidae > Sylvilagus > Sylvilagus floridanus. The sequence continues at coordinate 122,455,398 of OX463241.1, read as the reverse complement.
CATAGTAGGCTAAGCCTCCTCCTGCAGCGCCAGCATCCCATATACGTGCTGGTTCAAGTCCCAGCTGCTCCACTTCCAATCCAGCTCTCTGCTGTGGCCTGGGAAAGCAACAGAAGATGGCCCAAGGCCCTGGACCCCTGCAACTATGTGGGAGACCCAGAGGAAGCTCCTGGCTTCAGATAGGCTCAGCTCTGGACTTTGCAGCCATTTGGGGAGTGAATCAGCAGATGGAAGACCTCTCTCTGTGTCTCTCCCTCTCTATTTATTTATTTGAGAGGTCAAATTGCAGAAAGTCTTTTTTAAAAAAACAAACTCCAGTCATTTCACATTTTAATGTCTAAGAGTCTAGCCAAAGAAAATAAACAAAGCTATGCAAAAAAAAAAGTAGCTCAAGGATATTCACTGCTGTATTATATACAGTACAGAAATTGTAAAACCAAATCAAGTATCTTAGATAAGAGATGAAATAAAATGTATACAAAACTTGATAAAGTTTTTGGAAAAATAGAATTGAATGATAAGCATTTTGATGCAAAAAACGTTTTGAAATTCATGCCTTGTTTTCATAATACACATATTCCATGAACTTTTTTGAAGCCTTTGTATATCCTTGTAATTAAATTCTATAAACTATTAAAATCCTATTTTTGAATATTTAATTACATGTAGTAATTTTTAATGAAATATTGAGCATCAAGAGCAGATTCCAAAACAGAAAATACTTTAATTGTATACAAAAGACACAATATGACGGTTGCAACTCATTCCAAGGTCACTTACTGTCCATATAAGTCAGGCAAGGAATAAAAGCAGGAGGTACCTTTCTCTGAAGGGAAGAGAGAGCCTCCACTTTGATTATGGCCCTGTCTAAATAAGGTCAAAGTTTGTGAACTCAAGGTTTCCATAGCCTTGGCAGCTCACGACAAGAGCCTCGGGTGCTTACTGATGTCATAAATAAGAGTGTCAATTGTTAAATCAACAATGGGAGTCACTGTACACTTATTCTCATGTAGGATCTCTGTCCTTAATATGTTGTACTATGCGAATGAACAGTAAAACTAGTATTCAAACAGTACTTTATACTTTGTGTATGTGTGGGTGCAAACTATTGAAATCTTTACTTAGTATATACTAAGTTGATCTTCTGTATTTAACGATAATTAAAAATGAATCTTGAAGAATGGGATGGGAGAGGGAGTAGGAAATGGGATGGTTGTGGATGGGAGGAGGGTTATGGGGGGGGCCACTATAATGCAAAGTTGTACTTTCAAAATCTATTTTTATTAAATAAAAGTTAAAAAATGAAGTTGGGCAAGGAATTGACTCTCTGTGACTTGATTTCTCCATCCATAAAATGGGATAAAAATACTAACTGCTTCATAGAATAATCAGGAAGGTATGCTAGTTACATAGAAAGGGCTCAAAACACACTAAGAATTTAATAGAAACTTTTATCACTGCATAACTTTATGATAAGAGAATTTTACACAGGTATTTGTGTGTATATATGAGTAGACTTGGACACACATAATAATATATATGTGTGCTTTATATATATCACGAATACATTTGTTTGGGGGGAGAGGGAAAGAAGGTGAGAAAGAAAAAATAAAAGATTACCCCAAAAATTTAAAGGATTGTCCTTAATAGAATTACAATGTCGTATTTCTTTTTATTTTTCTCTACTTTGAAATTTCCTGTGATGAGCAGGTATTTTTTTAGTGGGGTTTAAGTGAAACCCTTACTCTACTCATGAATTGAACAATAATTCTGCAAGACAGAGATCAAACTAGCATCTTTGTTATCAGTAAAACTAATATTTAAACATGTTGAGTATATATGTAAGTCATGGTCTAGACTGACCAAGAAGCATGAAAGCCTTCTACAGAATTGAGCTTATGCCAAAACCCCAGGTTCCCATCTAGAAAGAGTTCATTCTTTGCCAAGCTTCCCACCAAGCCAAAGACAGAAGAAGATGCTATTGCCCTGGACTCTCAGCAAGAAGGCCGACATCACTGGTGCTTTCTACCCCATTCCGGCTCCAAAGATTTCCAGGCCTAAGGAAGAGAAAGCAGGAGGCCAGTAGTAGCCCTCAAGTGGACCTCCCTTCTCTCCATGAAACATTGGGAAAAGTCCCAGCCTCCTCCCAAACACACTAGTCAGAAGGGCACTCTCCACACTGTGGGCTCCAAACTTCAAAAGGCATAATTCAGGACTTTCTGATATACCCTAACAGTTCAGCTTATCTTGTCCACATCTCCAAATGCGATAGGTGGTTGAGAAAAAAGAAAAAGAGCAAATCTAGGTTGTTGTTTGGAGCTACTCAGATTTAGATTCAATCACATCACACCAGTCTGTGATATTTACAGTGCCCAGGTGCATTTCACCTGATCAGAAACAGAAATACCCCTTTGCACGCATAGGTACGCATGACCTGCTGCTTAGCCTTTTAATCACAAGGAAAAAAATACATTTATTTGCTCAGAACTATAACATATAAGCCCCTGAAGCACTTCGAAGTGCAACATCTGGAATTCATCACCAAGGTGCACTATTCAAAGAGCCAGCATAAAGGAGATAGGCTAAACTTTAAAACTTAGGCAAACATGGAAAAGGGCAGCCGAGGCAGGTGAGATTACAAGCCCATCTTCCACTATATTTTGCTCCTAGACAGTTAGTTTGCAGGTTGAGCAGCATTTACTAATAGGACTAAGGTTGACAAAGCTGTTAAAGACACTGAGTAAGAAGCAGAAAAACTGGGAGAGTTTGAAAATATTTGAGAAAAATCCAGATGCCTCTCAACATGTGGCAGCTTTTTCTATTCAAGGTTGTGTGTGTGTGTGTGTGTGTGTGTGTGTGCATTATTGTGTCTTTAAGTGGCTTCTCCTTACCTAAAACCAGAATCCTGTCACAATTTACCATGGAGTAATTTAATCATCGGGATGGTGTTAGGACAGTCCTGTACCTTACCTTATGCCATGTGAACTGAATCCCTTTACCTCCCTAGAGCTGCCTGCACCTCTGCCACCTTGCTGAGCTGGCAAGGGAAAGGACCTTCAACAGGCATCATATCGCCTTGTGCTGTGCACTGTTCTTAGTACAAGTTTGTTAGCCCAGGGGAGCACCTGGATCGCATGATAACCAAGGGACTGACAAAATCTACTCATGACCAAGGCTTCTCCACATTGTTGAAGAGCCAAAGCCCAGAGAGGCCAGATCACCTCTGAGTGCTAGTCCAGGGTGGAGTGCGAGAGCCAGGTCTAGAACCCAAGACTCCTTGCCATGTGAAGATGATGGTCAGGCTCCAGTAATGTAAGGACGGGGAGAGAAGAAATTTGATTGGGATGCTCTCCCACCCTTTTTCCTCGGGATCTCGCAATCACCCAGGGCACTTACTTTAACCTTTGACTGGTGAGCATTTCCTGTCCACCACTAACACAACACTCCACTCCAGTCTGCCCTCCCCAAATTATCCTAGCCCCCAAACCTTTTCTGTCTCTTATATTCTCAGAACTTAGCTGCTCTCTCTCATTGCCTCAAACTTGCTCTTTTCACTAAGGATCAACATGCTGACCAATCAATCATGAAGATATATTTTTAGATGCTTATATATTATTTAAATAAGCTCTATAAATACAAATTAATAAGAACCTTCTAGAAGCTCTTTTGAAAAAGTAACTGTAAGGGGAAACATGCTGATCACTAGGAAGACAGACACCCATTACACCCTGTTTTACCTTGACAGAACTGGGATATCTCCACCATCAACATCAGTCACCTTGGCCACATTTTTGACCCCATGTTCCCATTTCTCACTCGTCTCCAAACTCAGCCAGTTTGCTACTACATTTTACCACAAGAAGGAAGAGTTTTGGTGAATCAGAAAACAGAATATGAGGTCTTCAAAACATTAACGAAAAATGTATATTGTTACAAATATGCATGGATTTTAAAAAGATGTTGCACAAAAATAAATTCCTACTAGCTTGCTATACCAAGTCTTAACATAATCTGGTTTGAGGCACTAAGAAGGCTAAGACATCAATTTAAAAAGAGTTCCTATCAGAGCAACATGAATTCTGGTAAAACTGAAGCAAGAACAAACATGCAATTTGTGGTGAAGCTTGGGTGAGAGAATGGTGGAATTGACGCTTTCCAAAAAGTTTACGGAGACAATTCCTCAAACGAATCAATTCACAAATGGATAAATCATTTAAAACAAGAATGAAACAACATTGAAGGAGAAGCTCACAGCAGCAGAGCATCCATGTCAACTCATTAATTAATTGATCTCATTAATGCCATAATTGAAGAGCCTAACCATTCACAGCAGAAATGATAGCCAAAAACAGACATCCCAATTGGTTCAGTTTACACAAATATAACTGAAAAATTAAAGTGGAGCAAACTTTCTGCCATAAGAAAATATTTGCAGGATTTTCTTCAGTTACTCACGTAAAAAGACCACATTGACATGGTTCAAGCCCCGGGATGCTCAGTTCTTTAGGGATGGACTAGAAGACTGGCAGCACTGCTTGCAAAATTGTTGTGAACTTGACAGAGCTTTTGTTGATAAATGAAGTTCATTTTTTTGACAGGCAGAGTTAGACAATAAGAGAAAGAGAGAAAGGTCTCCCTTTTTCTGTTGGTTCACCCCCAAAGTGGCCACTACCGCCAGCGTGCTGCAGCCAGTACACTGCACCAATCAAAAGCCAGGAGCCAGGTGCCTCCTCCTGGTCTCCCATGCAGGTGCAGGGCCCAAGCACCTGGGCCATCCTCCACTGCCTTCCCGGGCCACAGCAGAGAGCTGGACTGGAAGAGGAGCAACCGGGACAGAATCCAGCGCCCCAACTGGGACTAGAACCCAGGATGCCGGCGCTGCAGGCAGAGGATTAGCCAAGTGAGCCGCGGCACCTTCACTTTTTTAACTCCATTTTTCCACGAAAGTGCAAAGTGGGAGATATATGAAATATACTGCTATGGTATGACTGTTCCCCCCAAAGAATCATATATTGAAACTCCACTGCCAATGTCATTGTGTCAAGATGTAGAGGTTTTATGAGGCAATTGAGTCTTCAGGGCACTTTCATGGATGCAGTCAGGATCCTTTGAAGAGGGCTTGAGGGAACAGGTTTGTGCTTGTCCCCTCGTCCACCGTGCAAGGACACAGTTTCGTCCCCCGTAGAAGACACCGCACCAAGGAGCTAACTGGAAAGCAGGGAAGAGCCCTCAGAAGACGCCACACTTGTCAATGCCTCGATCTTACACTTCCCAGACTCCAGAATTGTGAGAAGATACATTTCTATCACTTACAAATGTTCCTGTCTGCAGTCTTTCATTATAGGAGCACAAACCAAACATGACATACACCAAATGAAAATCTGATGACCCAATTCCACTGGACTTCTCACAGACACACTCCTCCTCTACTGTTCTCAGCTACTTGCTGGATACCTGAGGAGGGCACAACCACACACACACTGTACAAGATGCTATGGAAGTTACTGGCAGTCAAAAGATCCAAATGGGGGCTCATACTTTGGTATAATGGGTTAAGCAGCCACCTGTAATATTGGTATCCCATATGAGTGTCCATTCAAGTCCCGGCTACTCCACTTCTGAGCCAGCTCCCTGTTAATTTGCCTAGGAAAGCAGTTAAAGATGACCCCAGTGCTTGGGCCCCTGCACCAAAGTGGGAGTCCTAGAAGAAGCTCCTGGCTCCTGGCTTCAGCCTGGCCCAGCCACAGCTTTTGCAGCTACTAGGGGAGTGAACCAGCAGATGGAAGATCTCTCTGTGTCTCTCCCTCTCTAACACTATCTTTCAAATAAATTAAAAAATAAACCTTAAAAAAAAAAAAAGAAAAAGAAAACCCAAATGATTCTAATCCCACTCCTACCTTAATTACCATTGTAGAGTCTTGCAAAACTCTCATTACCTCTTTAATCTCCTGCCTTCTCAGTGGTTAGATGGAGAGGTTATGATGGCTCTTATGTCCCTTGGCAGGAGTGGGGGAGGAAGGGCAGCACTGTGGCATAGGAGGCTAAAACCTCTGCCTGCAGTGCCAGCATCCCATTTGGGTGCCAGTTCATGTCCCAGCTGCTCCCTTTTGATCCAGCTCTGTTTATGGCCTGGGAAAGCAGAAGATTGACCAAGTGTTTGGGCCCCTGCATCCCTGTGGGAGACCTGGAAAAAGCTCCTGGCTGTTGGCTTTAGATAAGTCCAGCTCCAGCCATTGTGATCATTTGAGGAATGAACCAGTATGTAGAAGACCTTTCTATCTCTTAAAAAAAATCCCTTCAGATCTAATTTGTCTGATTCTGACATTTCTCAAGGTGTCTTAAAGGAAAGATAGCAGAGAAAATCGGCCACCATATATGTGTTGCTCCTTCTGTAGCTTCCTCTCCTCCACTGGGAAGCACCAGTCTAGCCAGGGACTACTCCTTCCCAGATATCTTTGCCTTTAGGTGAGGGCATCTCACTAATTGTCATCAATAGAATATGAGTGGAAGTGATGCATTTTTCGCATCCAGGCCAGGCAATTAAAATGTAGATACCCCTTGTCTACATCTTCTTCCCCTATCCCTGCCAGAACCCAATAGATTCCGAGGACCCCAGAACAGAAGGAGCCTGAGAGTAAGAATCACATCAAGGAGGAAGCCACTATGAATAAGACACACTCACGCTAGACTACGACATGAGAAAGAAGCTATCCTTAGGAAAAGCCACTGAAATTTGAGTATTTGTTCCAAGCACCTCTTCTTTATCCTAACGACTACAGGAAGTACAGAGTTCAGTGAAGTTTAGAGTTTCAATACAATTTAAAAAATATTTTTACAAAGCATTATGCTGATAGTTGGGGAGACCTATGAGGAAAACATAGTCCCTTCCTAGCTCGAACCTATTAGACCATGGAGACGTGCATCCAAGTTAAATGAGGCAAATTCCACAATAATAGCACAGATCTATAGAGGGAGGGAGAATGAATAAATGCCACCCAAAACCTCACTGCACACTGCTCTGTAAAATACCCCAATGAACTCGAATTGGTCCCAAGATTGAGTGACGAGTATTTGTTCCAGTTCAGTCACATCTCCTGATACCCCTGATGACTCACTCTACCCTCTGGTTAACACACACAGCTTTGGGGGTAATGGCTGCTCCCTTTGAATATATCATGACTCCCAGTATGCCCCCTTGTTAAGTCCAGGTCCAAAGAATGTGACTTTGCCCAGAACTGTAGTTCATCCTTTCCTAACTCTTTAAGTCTCACAGATGAAAGAATGAGATATGTCAGGCCTACTGACCACCCAGAGGGACTAGGGAGGAAATACAATTATCATCATGGGAAAGCATTCCAGAGAACTTATCCCATGGCATTTCACATTTGCTAACACATTGGAAAGGAGAACAGTTGACTGCGAGGTGGTCACCAGCCACTGAAAGTTACTCTAAACCACTCAGAGTTTGAGAATATTGCCATTTATTATTGGAGGACTTGTCAAAGTATTCTTTTCATTATACTAATAAATACTGTAACTGTCAAAATAAAAAATACTCTAAGTTCTGGAGCTTGTCTTATCTAAATCTATATGATCTGGAAATATTTAGCAAGGGAACTCTGTAATACAAAACAGATATGGAAAGGGTCCTAAGGAAAGCCCGGGGGAAATGCCAAACTATTAATTACAGGTTAAACTGAAAGTCTCCTGAACAGCAATTGCCTAGGCTGCAAAGAACAAAGCCAAATGCATTCCAGAGAAAGGAGTAGAGAAATCCAAGTTCTTTGGCTCTTTTGAGTAAAGACCCTTTAAAGATGAAACGAAGTTGTGACAGGTATTTGAATGTTGTTTGGATTACAAGCAGAGGGTAGAAACTTTCGGATTATTGTTTCTCAGATTAAAACAAAAAAAGAGGAGAATTCCGGGGTTTTTCTTAGCTATAATCATGGACCTAACTTTAAATGATTGTTTGACAAAAATCCCAAACTGGACGTTTTGCCAGGAAGATTCCCACTCCCTGCAAGCTCACATAGAAGCCCTCTTCCCACTGGAGTCCATGTCGCCTATCAAAATGTTTTCATGTTGAATCTCAAAAAGAAAACTAATATAACATGAACACTCAAAAATGATCCTTGCATATTCATCCATGGATCAAAGGATCACAGTTTTTAGGGATTTTAACACAGTTTGTAACTACAGGATACGTGTTCTTGGAGTTATTTCACAGCAGAGATGCTAAGTAATTATTAAGTAACTACATTAATAATGGAGATTAATTCCATCAAACTCAGAACAAAGGTGACAGTGACCTGCACACAGAGGGCACAGTTTGACCCAGTTCGTAAATGGAAACTAAAAAGATCTCACTCAGCTCCCACAGAAAACCCAGCAACTTTATCTGCACCGCCCCAGCTCTGCTCCGCACTTTTCCGAGAGCCATAACCACCCACAATGACGCATCCCTGGGCACCAGCAGAGGCCCCATAACAGCTAGCACTCTATCTTGGGCCTAGAAAGCCTGTTTTTAAGTCTGTTTATATTTTATTTATGTGTTGAATTCCCACCACCACTCCCTCCCCAGCCTCCTCTGTGAGGCCATTAAGTGCTTGGTTCTGAAGCGGGTGAAATCCTTGTTTTTCCTTTGGCTTTTGCCATTCAAATCTGGGTCTCTGCCCACAAGTCCCTGGCAGCCAGCTGGCTCTTGGGGACCCGCTTGGCAGAAATCACTTACCCTTTTATTCCATGCTACCTGGCTCCTTCCTGCCACAAGGAGGTTTTCCCAGAGCGGATGGAAGGCAGTTCACACAGGATGAGCAATTATTTGTGTTTTGTTTTGCCACCAAGTCGCTTTATTGCTCTCCCAGGCAGATCTGATTGAGATCCTCTGAACAGCTCAAAGGATGTGAATCTGGCGAAGTTTCTCGTCAGTTACTTCATTGGCTATAATTACGGCACTGATAAAAAAATTTGAAAAAAACATGAATCATGAAATAAAATTTAACAAACTCATTTCTCTAAAAGGTGCTTCTGCCATATATAGTTTTTTAAGGTGTAATATAAATATTAATAATAAAACAAGGATTCTGTAATGTGCGAGATATTGTTGAAACCATTTCTCAGACTCTTTCAACTTGTTACATGTAGGTCATGAGTACTGTAAAAACTCAAATGATTTGGTACTTCTACATTAAGATTAGCTTAAAACACACACACACACACACACACACACAGAGAATCCTACATGGAACTGTACTTAAAATTACAGTGTGGACTCACAAAATTTAGAAACTTACACAGGTGATGGTGAACTCAAAAACGTGTTGCTCCCAGCAAAAGACAAAAAGACTTCAGGAGAAAAAAAAAAAATAACAGGTTCACAAAACAGCAATTTTTATCACGAACTCCCACACACTGCTGTGAAGAAACTATATATGGCAGAAGCACCTTTTGGAGAAATGAGTTTTTAAAAAGTCATGAAATAAAATTTATCAATGCCACAATCACGGTTAATGAAGTAACTGGTGAGAAACTTGTACATTCAGCCCCCAGTGGCAGAGCGTCAGCCTAGCAAGGCATATCTCTGGTAACAGTAAATTAAAGGCCCTTAAGGGGCTGGAGCTGTGGCATAGCAGGTAAAGCCACCACCTGCAGTACCAGCATACTATATGGGCACTGGCTTGAAACCAGCTACTCCACTTACAATCCAGCTCTCTGCTATGGCCTGGGAAAGCAGCAGCAGATGGCCCAAGTGCTTGGGCCCCTGCACACACGTGGGAGACCCAGAAGAAGCTCCTGGCTTTGGATCAGTGCAGCTCCAGCATTTACAGCCTTTTGAGGAGTGAACCAATGGATGGGAGACTCTCTTTCTCTCTCTGCTTCTCTGTAGTTCTGCCTTTCAAACAAATAAATCTTTAAAAATATTAAAAAAATATTTCAAGTATAAAAGTACACAAGTACATATAGTCACATAAGTAATAAGTACAAAGCAAACAAAGTCTTTAAACAAAGTATGTAAGTCTAAAGCAATAATATATAAGTGTATATAAACATCATGACAAGGGGAAGGACTGTTACAGACGTCTACAACCAATCATCTGTCTGCTTTACCTATATAGACACAGCCAAGACAGGTGAAGTCATTGGGAAGCTGAACCAGTTTTTCTTGTGTATCCCTTTTTGTTCACATAACCTTTTTACGTATTTATTTGGTATAACTTAATGCTACTAAAAAACCTGACCTGAAATGGAATCCCTGCTTATGATGTGGTTTTGCACGTTACCCAACTTTTAGAGAGAAAAACATTGAAAAATGTGTCAAAAGTGATCTCAAAAAAAATAGCCTGAGTACATTTTACTATATTCACTAATTTTAGAAAAATTGATAGCATTCTGCTGAAATCCTTAGCTGTTTCCCTATGCATTTCTAAGGAAATTAGGAAATCCATTTCCGGAAAAGTGTTCCTGGTGTTCATGACTTCTGAGTTTCAAACCAAACTTGAACCTTTCTGGGTTCAAGTTTGTTTGCTTTCAGTGATACATGGTTTCCTGTTTATAAGAAAAAAGAAATATCTTTAAAAAGCTTATTAAAAAAAAAACTCAAAAGTCTTGTTGGATCTTGAACCCCTCTTGCAAAACAACATTTTGATGAGTGAAGTGTAAATAAATCTGAAACATACGATTAAATTTCTATTAAAATGCACAAGTTTAAAAGTTATAAGGAAAAAAATTCTGGGCAAAACAAACTATATGCCTTTTAAAAAAATGATTGGGTGCTTCCAAATGGCCACCAAGGTTGCCATCAGTATATGAATATACCTTTCCGAGTTCCTATCATAATGCTCATGTTTGTAGTGTACCCCTTCATGACCCCAGAGCTTTGCCACAGAAACAAATGCCAACAAGAACGTCATCTGGCCATCTGGTATGCTCCTCTCAGCTTGCCCCCAGGAGTCTAGGGTCCTCACCCCCTTTCGAGGGAATGGGTCCAGGCCAGGATGTGCTAATGCAAGAGCTATCATAGGAGGTTCAGGCTAATCCCAGGAGCTCAGAAGGTACAAGTATTAGTGAAAGTGGCAGGGGCCATGTCTCAGCCCTCCACACCAAAGTGCTATCTTGGAAGAACCCTGCCTCACTATGGAAAAAACAACTGAGTTTTCAGCATTTTGGTCGAAGAGACTATTTTTGTCTCTTGTCCCTCTTTACTGTACTCTAAGCTAAATTAGTCCTTTGGTTTGTTTTAGAAAACTGTAAGACCATAGATCTCATTTGCAAAATTAAATGTATAAAGCAAGAAGAATGAAAAGTAGGGATCTGAAGGGACTCGTTCCTCGTGGCATCCCAGAATGCCTACATCATGGGAAGAATCCTCAAAGGAGTTTCCCAAAGTCAACATTAGTGTTTCCAAGTGCTGTGTCAAATCCGCATACTGTACAGCTGGAAGGGGGCCGAATGGATGCTGGTTCTCATCTGGCACTGCTCTACAGATGAGGAAATGGAGACCCAGAACAGCCAGAGACTCACAGACATCACACAGTCAGGAGCAGGCTTCACTGCACCACGCCTCCTTCACTGCCAGCCCTTTGGTGGGTTATCTGTTTAAGGGGGTCAAGGCGGGAATTTGCTGCAAGATGGGAGAGTTGTCTTAGCTAACTGATGGCCTGTCAGCATCTCACCACCCATAGCAAGAAGAACAAAAGCCTGGAGAACTTATAGAAGTCGGGAATTCACACGAAGACTTTATTTGTTCCAGGAAGAAATGTGAATTGTGAGCTGCCACAGCAAATCTCTCAAGTTAAACCCAATGTCATGGACAGAGACTGGTGTTCAGCAATGGATGGGAATTTTTAAATCAACAACAGGAGTCACTGTGCACTTACTCCCCATATAGGACCTCTGTCCTTAATGTGATATACTATGCAAATTAATGGCAAAACTAGTATTCAAACAGTACTTTATACTTTGTGTTCCCGTGTGGATGCAATCTGTTGAAATCTTTACTTAGTATATACTAAGTTCATCTTCTGTATATAATTTAAAATGAATCTTAATGAAGAATGGGATGGGAGAGGGAATAGGAGAAGGGATGGTTTGCAGGTGGGAAGGAGGTTATGGGGGGAAACCGCTATAACCCAAAATTTTTTTTTTTTTTTTTTTTACAGGCAGAGTGGACAGTGAGAGAGAGAAGAGAGAAAGGTCTTCCTTTTGCCGTTGGTTCACCCTCCAATGGCCGCCGCGGTCGGCGCGCTGCGGCCGGCGCACCACGCTCGTCCGATGGCAGGAGCCAGGAGCCAGGTGCTTTTCCTGGTCTCCCCATGGGGTGCAGGGCCCAAGCACCTGGGCCATCCTCCACTGCACTCCTGGGCCACAGCAGAGGGCTGGCCTGGAAGAGGGGCAACCGGGACAGAATCCGGTGCCCCGACCGGGACTAGAACCCGGTGTGCCGGCGCCGCAAGGCGGAGGATTAGCCTGTTGAACCACGGCGCCGGCCAAAACTTTTATTTAATAAATATAAATTTTAAAAGTACAAGTTTTCAAAAAAAAAAAAAAGGGATCTTGAACCACGCTGAGTTTCTCTGAAGAATGAAATCAGCAGCTGAAAAAGCACATTTAAGCTTAAAAAATAAGACGTGTGTGTGTGTGTGTGTGTGTGTGTGTGTGTGTAAATAGAAAGCTAAGGGGTGTGTGCCTTAGGAAAGGAAAGCTGCCTTCTTCCCTGCTCTGAAAAGCTCTCTGCAGCGCCCTCTGGAGTCAAGAAGAGGGAAGGGGGCCCAAGGTGTTTATGTGGCAAAACCCACAGCAGTTAAAACTGTTCCAAGGTTTCTGGGATTCTCTGTTGCAAATGAGGACCTTTGACATACTGTACTTCCCTTTTCAGGGAACTATCTATTTGCAAAGTTGACTCTAAGTTTGGGCAAAATAGGTCACTGCCTTTTTTAAACCTCTACAGAAACCCCACAGATCAACAATTTCTTCTTTACCCTAATCTACTGTCTAGAATGTTATTCTTAGAGGTTGCTTCCATTATCTGTGGCTGCACAGTAAGTCATCCCAAATATTCATGGTTTAAATAAACAATGGTCATTTTATTATCTCTAGGGATCTGACTGAGGGGCAGGTCTTTTCATCCACACAGTGACAGGTGAGACTTCAGTCATCTGGAGGTCTGAACGAGCTGAGCCATCACATGGCCTCTCAGCAGTTTGAGCTTCTCACCTTGTGGCAACTGTCTTCTCAAAGAGTGAACATTCTGAAGAGGACAGGGGAGCTGTCAGTTCTCTGAAAGGCTTATCCTAAGTCAGGTCAAGGGTTGTTTTCACTAAGCTCTGTAGATCATGAAGCTCCTGACCCAACCCAGATCCAAGGGGATAGAGAAAGAGCCTACCTTCAGTGGGGACAATGACAAAGCATGTATGGCCACCTTCAACCCACCAAGAGCTTCATTCCCCTTCTGTGTTTCTGCCTATGTATTCACATAGACAGCCATAGTAGAAGCAACATATTAACCTCATACACAACATTGCAGTTCAGTGTCAGCATTTCTTGGTTCCTTTCCCAAGCAGTAGTTCTGTAGGAAGTGGGCACATAACACATCAAAGTCATGGACCCAGTTCTTCAACCCTTTCCATATCCATGCCCTTTCCCATCTCATTTATCATGTCCTCCACCCTGACTCTGGGTTCATTCATGTGATTTGCTTTGGCTGATGAGATTTGTTAGCAAATGTGATGCAAGATTTGAAAAGTGCTTTACAATTGACTTTGCCCTCCCTCTTGCACATCTGTCAATCCCAGGCACCTGGCTGGGTTCTCCTGATTGGCACAAGCCAAGTTGTCCCAGTTGAGGTCATCTCAGATCATTGAACAGCTATCTACCCTCCACAGGGTGGAGAAAGCTCAGCCAAAATCAGCAGAGTCTTCTAGCGAATCCCCAGCTAATTCTAGAATGAGAAATAGACACTTACTTTGACAGTGATGTGATGGAGTTATTTGTTATTCAGTATTATTGTAGCAACAGATAACAGAGAAACACTGTTGGGATAGGGGATGTCTGAGAATGGGCAAAGTTCTTACCAAGAAAGAAACAGGAGACAGAAATCAAGCCTTGACATACTTTCAGCTTTTGCCCAAAGCCAACACTGACTGTCACCATGTACAATTATTAAATATATAATTGAGTGAACTAAAGGTATTTTACAGAAGTGATTCATTTTCAGCAGGGAACTATTTGGCACCAAAAGAATGGGGCTTATAAACAGCTTGTGATGACAACAGGAAAGTGCAAAGAAAGAGCCCCATTTGGTTTTGCTGGAATCAGTCACATCATGGGCACCTGGGACTGGATTCCGCACAGCAGAGCCCAGAGCAAAATGACAAATAGGGCCACTGGGCGCCTGTACACTGGGGGGAACCCTGGCCTTTGGCTACGGTTCATTAGTGAGATTGAAGTTTCTCCTTGAAAACCTAGGCAGCAGCTTTAGAGTCCTTCCAAAGATTTAGTCCTGAGTTTAACAGGCAGATGTAAAGGTCCCTTTTGTGTGAGTTTAGGTATTTTGCAAGGTCTTATGCATTGAGCTTATTTATTTTCTTTGCTATAAATTATAAGCATAATGTGTGTGCGTATAATATATGTGTATAAGTATATAACTATATACACATCTGTGTGTCTGAATATATATCTATCTCAATCCATGTGAGTATACTAGGTTAAGTCCTATAGGAGCTATAATAAATAATGGGAAATGCATGGAGCCTTTAAAGAAAATGGTAATAATCCATGATTCACATTGCCTGTGACAGCCACACAGAAATTATAGCCTCCTTGCAGGTGCAGTTTTACAGATATTGCTATCTTTTCTTTCCAGCAAACAGCCTCTTCTATCACGATGATTGTAAATTGTCTTATTATGTAACACACAGCTCTGAGCTCATGCAATACAATTTTAACAAGAGCTTCTCAGAAGAGACAGGTTTTTTTTCCTATTGTAGATATACACCCACAATGTGCAACACTGTAATGCATAAGCAAAACTGCAATTAATCATAAATTTAGCAACAATGAAATAAATTGACTTCTCACGACAACAATACATTATTGCATTTTAGCCGTCTTTCACTTAGAACCTGTAATTAAATAAAATATGCACAGTCACACAAATAGTTATACAATCAATAACAAGAGACCACATTCATTTTCTCAGACATGTTTTATTTGATACATAATGCTCAAGATCAAATAAGTTGAACACCAAAAATGGATGTAAAGGAACTAAGAACACAAATTGTTAACAGAACACACTTAGATATGTATGTTTTTTTTAAATATTTCATTAACACTTATTATAGAATGCCCAGATTATAAACTCATTTCTATGATGACTGTATCTAGGCATTTTGATTAAGTCTCTTTTGTATTATCTAGAGGACAGCAATCAAAACATTTTTAAGAACAATAAAACATTTTAGGTGATGACACCTTCACAAAAGAATGAGTTAAGTCAGGTATTCAGTCTGAGCTTTGAGTACTGTGAGGTTGGGTAGGAGGGGGTAGAAGAGCAGAGAGGAAGGGAAGGTTGGCTAGATTTATATAGCCCAAATTGAGGGCCCTGTTCCCTAGGCAGTTGGGTAGCAAATACAGACACTTCCATCAGATAGGATGAGAAAAACTAATGAAAACACATTGGTGGTTTTCATGAGACTCAATTACTCATTTCCAATGCCTTTTTCCCCCCACTTGTAGCTTCAAAACTCTAAGACAACAGTCCCTAAAAATATATAAGTTTTTAAAACACATTTCCAGGGCCAGTGTTGCAGCCAGCATCTGATAGAAGCGCCTGCTCAAGTCCCAGGTGTTCCACTTCCAATCCAGCTCAGCTCCCTGCTAATGTCCCTGGGAAATCAACAGAAGATAACCCAAACAGAAGGTAACCCAAAGCCGCTGCCACCTATGAGAGACCCAGAAGTAGTTCCTGGCTCCTGGCTTCAGCCTGGCTCTGCCCCAGCAGGTATAGTCATTTGAGGACTGAATCAACAGACTAGACTTGTTTCTCCCCACCCCCCACCACTGGAACTCTTTCAAATAAATAAATTTTATAAGACTAAAAAATCATTTGTGCATCAATGACTAACACTTGTAAAAGAAAGAACCAAAAAACAATCTATATCCAAAGGAGGATTTCTCAGATCATGGTCTCCCCTCCATCAAAGGACTATGCATTCCCATACTCAGTTTCAAAGTTAACTCTAAAATTTATCTGCCACCTGGAGGCAAGAAAAATCCTTCCTTCCCCCAATTCTTCCTCTATCCCACCTTGCCAATGAATTCCAAGCAGGAATAGGCTCCTTTTTACTAAGACAAGTCAGACAGTAGGTCATGTCAAAGAATAATGATAGTAGTCACTGAGCAGCTTAAAACAAAGAAGACACCATGCTAAGTAGGTTCCTTCCTCCTCTCACCTAAATCTTCCCAGCACCACTCTAAGATCTATATCGTCTCCAATTAATCAGTGGCAAACTGAGGCAGAGGACACCTCGGGGGTCACAGTGGACATATGCTTGTCCTGTGTGGAGGCATCTTGACCAGCGCCAGCCAGCTGAGCAGTGGCAGAGCTAGGAATGGAAAGCAGGTGTTCCGAACACCCTGCCAGTTAGCTCCACTGCACCCCAAAGATGCACCAAAAAAACTCTCTACAGGGTGAGAATGGGCTGATGCTCAGGAAGAGAAAAATGCCACTCATCAGCCTTCTCCAGAAAGAGGGGGAGATCATCTCTTCAGCCTCCAAATTCTCCTCCTTTCCCAGCTCCTCTGCCATCCCTAGCCCACCATGACCCACTATGCAAAGAGGTACTTTCCACATTTCTATGTGAGCCCAGGCCACAGCCCACTGTGAAAATAAGGGCACTTTTGTGTCACCTGAAGATGTTGCCTATGTGTTCAGCATTATCCTTCAATGGCTAAAGAATTCCAACTTTTCCCAAGAATTTAGGGTTTGGTTTGGAAAAACCTAAAAGACATTTTGCCCTGAGTTTTTCTCCATAATTTTAAACCTAAATGTATTTTATGAGAAATTTAATCCGTATGTTTCTGATTAATTTGTAAGAGCCATTTGATGTCCAAGGACCTTTTAAGTTTTTATAAGCCTTTTAAATACTTTCACTTAGTGATATTTTTCCAACAGAAAATGAACTTAGATTCCCCCATAGTTCAAATTCAGACCCAGTTTCAACAATGATGAGACTCTCTGCTCCAACTATATTGCTTGCTTCTCTGAACTATCAACCACAACATCCCCAGGTGTAATAACTCACTGTTTCTTCAAGGTTTCCAGAGATATGTTTCTTATCACATAAATGGGATGATGGTGAAGTTTCATTGCCAAACACATATCTTACAATCTAGCCTATGTCTACACCCAGCTGACAGAGACCCTTCCAGTGAGTGGGGTAGTTGATTCATAAAGCATTATGATCAATTCCCATGGAAAAGCTAAAAGGTTTTACCTTACCATACAGGATTATTTATGTATTGATAATATAGCTTTACTCCCAGCTCTATAATTTTCTAGCTGTGTGACCTTGGAGAAGTCACTTACTATCTCTGATCCCCTAATCTCTGACCTATAGTATGGAAACCATAATTTATGACCATTTTAAGAATTAAAGATACCATGTCAAGTACTTAAAATAGTTCACACCAGTGATTAAGTTTTGGCCTATAGACAAACCAAGAACAAGGAGAGGGTGGGGACAAGAGATAGGAGACAGGGAAGAAAGAGAGGGAGAGTTATAAGACACCAATAGAGAAAGCTTCTGAGGAGAATTGAAATGCAAATTTCCAGTCCTCATTACGAAAGTCTACCTTAGGGCTGGCACCGCAGCTCACTAGGCTAATCCTCCGCCTAGCGGCGCCGGCACCCTGGGTTCTAGTCCCAGTTGGGGCGCCAGATTCTGTCCCGGTTGCCCCTCTTCCAGGTCAGCTCTCTGTTGTGGCCTGGGAGTGCAGTGGAGGATGGCCCAAGTGCTTGGGCCCTGCACCCCATGGGAGACCAGGATAAGCACCTGGCTCCTGCCATCGGATCAGCACAGTGCGCCGGCCACAGTGCACTGGCCACGGCGGCCACTGGAGGGTGAACCAACAGCAAAGGAAGACCTTTCTCTATCTCTCTCACTGTCCACTCTGCCTGTCAAAAAAATATAAAAATTTTTTTTAAAAGTCTACCTTAGATCTGGGATGGGGCCCAAGAATATGCATTTTAACATGCCTCTTGGGTAATTCAGGTGGTCTAAAGACCACACTTGCACACTGTTTGGAAGGAGAGAGAACAAAACATAATACAGCTTGTAATGAGATGATTATGATCATGATGAGACAATGCTGCTGAATCAAATGAGATTAAACACTTTAGTAAAAATGACCCACTCCAGTTTCTTGACATCTGCCTTTTTAATTGTACTTTCAGAAGATAAACATAAGCACATGTGTAGACATAAAACCATGGATATGTTCTAGTTAACAAAAACAGATTCAATCCTTGGGATACTATTGCTGGGGATGTAAATCCATCAAAAGAAACAATATGGACGTTCCTAAAGAAATTCAAAAGTAGAACTCCCATATGACACAGCAACTCCTCTTCTGGTCTACAGCCAAAGGAAATAAAATCACCTCATAAAGATATCTTGCTCCACCCCCGTGTTCACTGCAGCACTGTTCATAACACCTCTGATATGGAAACAATATAAGTACTCATCAATGGATGAATGAATAAAGCGAATGGATACACACACACACACACACACACACACACACACATATAAATGAAATACTTCTCAGACTGTAAAAAAGAGATATTTCCATTTATGGCAACACAGGTTAAATTGAGGATATTGATGGAAGAAAAGATGGTGGATTAGGGAGCAACATGCTTCACTGGGCTAAGGACAAACAGAGGAGGGGAGTATAGGAGGCACACCCCCAGGGGAAAATTAGAGAGAAAACTGCACAGGAAGCCCCATGGGAAGAGGAGAATTGGTGTAAATCTGTGTGTGAATGCTGCTAAGGCACAGCATTGGTGGGAGCAGAGCTGCAGCAAAAAGCTAGAATGGGCTACAGATTGGAGACAGAGGTGAGCCTGGCTGCAGCCACCCTTGGTGATAGAGCCGGAGGGAGAACATGGTGTGGGTCCATACTGGAGCCCTAAGGGCTGGCGGTCACTAGTGGTTACCTGCAGATCCAGTGGAAGTGGAGGGGGACATTTGAAACCTCCCCCCCCCCCATCCACCCTAGAACAACTCCCATTGCCCAGCTGAGAGAGGCTAGATGCCATTTTGGAATAGGGCAGCAGCAGCTTTGGAAACCCCTAGGTCCACACATGGCAGTTGGCAAAGACACAGTGCCTGTTAAACAGTGCCAGTGGCCATGGTGAATAGACAGCAGTGTTCAGCCAGTGGCTCTAGTGTGCATGTGTGAACCAGAGATCCTTGCACAGGGAACAGGTCCATGGTTCCCATAGTCTTTGAGCCTGGCTGGGAGGTGGCTGGGTGACTAATAGGGACTCACACCCACAGCCTCCCAGAGTCAAAACGCCTAGGAAGATCTGCCTCTCTGTTGACAGACAAACTGGCAGGGCGGAGAGAAACCCCTGGACCCAAGGACTATGCAAGTATTGTGTACTGAGAGCTAGGAGACTCTTGGCAGTTAAATGAGAAAGTGTAGTGTGTAGCTGGGTCATGAGTTCTATCATGCCCCACTTGGGTGTTACCCTGGAAACTCGTCCCACACTAGAGCATTGACTTGAATTCCCAGGCCACACCAGACACTTCTTGGTACTCACTAAAAACGCAGACATTCCACTACACCACAGAAGCATAGACCTAAGAGAAAAGCCACCAGAAAAAAAAAAAAACTCCAGATACCTAAAAATAAAACCAAAAATCAAGAAACAATAAGCAAGACACCAAGACCCCTACAAAGGAACACATGAACATTTCAATAATACAATGTGAAGATGAAAGAGATCAAAGAAATGCAATTCAAAAAATTAATCATAGGACTACTCAAAAGCAATAAGAACCAAATTAAAGAACTAAAGAAACCATATGTGACAGGAAAATTTCCCTATGATACTGAAATTTTAAAGAGAAATCAAAATGAAATATTAGAAATGAAGAACTCAATAGATGAAATGAGATGGAAAAGTTTTTTCTTTGATTGATTGATTTGAAAGTCAGAGTTACAGAGAGAGAGAAGGAGAGACAGAAAGGGGGAGAGAGAGAGAGAGAGAGAGAGAGAGAGGTCTTCCATCCACTGGTTCACTCCCCAGTTGGCTGCAACAGCAAGAGCTGCACAGAGCCAAAGCCAGGACCTTCCCCCAAGCCTCCCACATGGGTACAAGGTCTCAAGAACTTGGGACATGCTCTACTGCTTTCCCAGATCACAGCAGAGAGCTGGATCTGAAGTGGAGCAGCCAGATCTTGAACCAGTGCCCACATGGGATGCCAGCACTGCAGGCGATGGCTTTAACCACTATGCCACAGCACCAGCACGAGCCCAAGTCTTAAAAGAACTGTCAGCCCAGAATACTGTACCCAAAAAGCTTGCATCCATGAATGAAGATAAAGTAAAAACCTTCCATAATAAACAGAAATTTAAAAAATCTATTGCCACTCATCTAGCCTAACAAAAGGTGCTTAGGATTATGCTACACACAGAACACAGAAAGATAGTCATCATTAAAAAAGAATGAGAAAGGAGCTGGTGCTGTGGCATAGTGGGTAAAGGTGTTGCCTACAGCACTGGCATCCAATACAGGCACTGGCTCAAGTGCCAGGGACTGCACTTCCTATTGAGCTCTCTGCTATGGGCCTGGAAAAGCAGGAAAAGATGGCCCAAGTGTTTAGGCCCCTGCACCCACATGAGAGACCTGGAAGAAGCTCCCAGCTCTGGATTGGCCCAGCTCCAGCCATTACAGGCACTTTAGTGAACCAGCAGATGGAAGACCTTTCTCTCTGTCTCTCTGTCTGTAACTCTGTCTCTCAAATAAATAAACAAAAAGAACAAAAAGAGAAGGAAAAAAAAAACCCTATAGAAGCACGAAGACATCCAAAGTAAACAATAGGAATATCTAGGAAAAAATGGCAGGGCCAAGTCATTACTTATCAGTAAGCACCTTGAATGTAAATGGCCTCAACTCTCCACTTAAATGATACAGACTGGCAGAGTGGATTAAGAAAAAACAAGACTCTCTATTTGCTGCCTACAAGAAATACGTCTCACCAACAAAGATACATGCAGACTGAAAGTGAAAAGATGGAAAAAGATATTCCATGCTAACAGAAACCAAAAAAAAAAAAACAAAGGCTGGTATTGACATTATGAAATCAAATAAAATAAACTTTAACATAAAATCTGTTGAGAGACAAAGAAGGGCACTATATATAATGGTCAAGGGATCAATTCAACAGGAAGATGCAAAGTGACTATAATAAATATATATGCCCTCAACCACAGGGTATCTGGCTATTTAAAAGAAATGTTAATAGAAAAAAAGGGAGACATAAACTCCAATACAAGGGATTTCATTATCCCACACTCAACAGATCAACCAGACAGAAAATCCCCAAGGAAACAAGAGTTAACTGACACTATAGACCAAATGGACCCAACAGATACCTAAGAACCTTTCACCCCACAGTGGCAGCATACACCGTCTTCTCATAAGCGCATGGAACTTTCTCTAGGATATACCATATGCTAGGCCACAAAGCAAGTCTCAGCAAAACTAAAAAAAAATTTGAAATCATTTCATGCATCTTCTCTGACAACCGTGGAATGAAGCTAGAAATCAACAACTCAAGGACCTCTAGATCATATACAAACACATGGAGATGAACAACATGCTTTTGAATGAACAGTGGGTCATACAAGAAATTGAGAAAAAATTTCTGGAAACAAAGGAATATGACAATACATTATATCAAAATTTATGGGATAAAGCACAAGCAGTGCTAAGAGGGAAGTCTATAGCAATCGGTGTCTATATGAAAAAACTGGAAGATACCAAATAAATGAGCTATCAATGCATCACAAGGAACTATAAAAACAACAACAAACCAAATAAAAATTAGGAGGAGGAAAGAAATAATTAAAATTAGAGAATAAACAAAACTGCAACCAAAAACACACAAAAAAAATCTGAAATGTAGAGCTGGTTTTTTGAAAAAAAAGTAACAAAATTGATGCACCATTGAAACAACTAACCAAAAAAAGTAGAATACCCAAATCAATAAAATCAGAGATGAAACAGTAAATATAACAGATACCAAAGAAATAAAAAAGAATCATTAGAATTACTACAAAGAGCTGTATGTCAACAAATTGGGAAACCTAGAAGAAATGGATAGATTCCTGGACACATATAACCTACAAAAATTGAGTCATTAACATACAGAGAATCTGGGGCTGGTATTGTGGCACACTGGGTTAATGTCCTGACCTGAAGCACCAGCATCCTATATGGGCGCCGATTCGAGAAATGGCTGCTCCACTTCCAATCCAGTTCTCTGCTATGGCCTGGGAAAGCAGAAGATGGTCCAAGCCCTTGGGCCCCTGCACCCACGTGGGAGACCTGGAAGAAGCTCCTTGCTCCTGGCTTCAGATTGGTGCAGTTCTGGGCATTGCGGCCAATTGGGGAGTGAACCATAGGATGGAAGACTTCTCTCTCTCTCTCTCTCTGCCTCTCCTCTGTGTAACTCTGACTTTAAAATAAATAAATCTTTTAAAAATATATACAGAGAATCTAAACAGACTAATAATCAAGAAGGAAATTGAATCAGTAATTAAGACCTTCCCAACAAAAGAAAAGCCCAGGACCAGATGGCTTCACTACTGAAATCTACCAGACATTTAAAGAAAAACTAATTTCAATTCTTCAAGCTATTCAAAATAATTCAAAGGGAAGGAACACTTCCAACTCCCTTTATGAAGCCTGTACCACCTTAATACCTAAACTTGAAAAAGGCACAACAGAGAAAAAAAAAAATTTAGACCGATATCCCAATGAACACAGATGCAAAAACCCTCAACAAAATACTAGCTAATCAAATCCAATGACACATCAGAAAATTCATTCTCCGGGACCAAGTGGAACTTATCCCTGGTATATACGAATGGTTCAACATTCACAAAAATCAATGTGATACATAACATTAACTAACTGAAGGACAAAAACTATCTGAATAGATGCTGATAAATCATCTGATAAAATACAACATCCTTTCATGTTGAAAACCTTAAGCAAAATGGGGATAGAAGGAAAATTCCTCAACACAATCAAGAAAATATGACAAAACCACGAACAGCATCCTATTGAATAGGGAAAAGCTGGAAGCATTCCCACTAACATCCAGAACCAGACAAAGATGCCCACTCTCACCATGCTATTTAATATTGTCCTGGAAGTTTTAGCCAGAGCCATTAGGCAAGAAAAAGAAATTAAGGGGGGCCGGCACCGTGGCTCAACAGGCTAATCCTCCACCTTGCGGCGCTGGCACACGGGGTTCTAGTCCCTGTTGGGGCGCCGGATTCTGTCCCGGTTGCCCCTCTTCCAGGCCAGCTCTCTGCTCTGGCCAGGGAGTGCAAAAGTCCAAGTGCCTGGGCTCTGCACCCGCATGGGAGACCAGGAAAAGCACCTGGCTCCTGCCTTCAGATCAGTGTGGTGCACCGGCCACAGCACGCAGGCCACGGTGGCCATTGGAGGGTGAACCAACGGCAAAGGAAGACCTTTCTCTCTGTCTCTCTCTCTCTCACTGTCCACTCTGCCTGTAAAAAAAAAATTTAAATAATTAAAGGGATAGAAATTGGAAAGGAGGGAGCGAGAGGGAGAGGGGGAGAGGACTTGAATACATAGTAACAAAGTAGAACTGGTTACCAGGAGCAGGGAGATGAGACAGGGAGATGGAGGCCAAAGAGTACAAAATTAGTTATGTAGGATGAATAAGTCTAGAAATCTAATATGCAATATCAGAACTATAGTTAGTAATATCATATCCTGGAACTTGCTAATGCTGAAGACTTTAGGTATCTTTCTCTCTCCTTCTCTTATACACACACACACACACACACACACACACACTACTTGAGATGATGGATATAGTCATTTGCTTGACGATAGAAAATATGAGCATTTAGCCTAACAGTAAGGCATGGTTTAAGATGTCCACACCTTCCATATCAGAATACTGGCTTCAGAACCCAGTCCCAGGTTCTGACTCCAGTCTCCTACTAACGCAAAATTTTGGAGGCAGCAGGTGATGACCTAAATTTTCAAATTTCTTACAACTACATTGGAGACCTATATTGGGTTCCCAGCTCCCAGATGCAACCCCAAGCCAGCTTCAGCATTGTAAGCATTTGGGGAGTAAACCAGTAGGTAGGATAGTATATTCTCATTCTGTCTCTGCCTCCCTCCCTCTCCCTATCTCTGCCTC
This sequence comes from Sylvilagus floridanus, assembly GCA_949820135.1. NCBI lineage: Eukaryota > Metazoa > Chordata > Mammalia > Lagomorpha > Leporidae > Sylvilagus > Sylvilagus floridanus. The sequence continues at coordinate 122,430,916 of OX463241.1, read as the reverse complement.
CCTCCCTCTCCTCCTCTCCCCCTCTCCCCATCTCTCTCTCTCATAAAATTTAAATAAATACTTCCATAGGGACAGAATGGAGTAAAAGCAAAAAGCAAATAAATTGGTCAATTTTACACCAAAGACTAAAACTGTTAGTAATAATGCAACTTGGAATAGGAGAAAACTTTTATCATGGGTAGCAAATGTTGAATTTTAAATCATATATCAAAAATTCAACCTTGAGTAAAAGTTAAATTCTGAAGACACTGATTTCTAATTAAATTCATAGACAAAGAGACTTGACATTTCTGACTCAGGACTTTGAGAATAGCAGTGCAATGGTCATCTTTATAAGACCGGCCGGCGCCGTGGCTCAACAGGCTAATCCTCCGCCTTGCGGCGCCGGCACACCGGGTTCTAGTCCCGGTCGGGGCACCGGATTCTGTCCCGCTTGCCCCTCTTCCAGGCCAGCCCTCTGCTGTGGCCCAGGAGTGCAGTGGAGGATGGCCCAGGTGCTTGGGCCCTGCACCCCATGGGGAGACCAGGAAAAGCACCTGGCTCCTGGCTCCTGCCATCGGATGAGCGCGGTGCGCTGGCCGCAGCGCGCCGACCGCGGCGGCCATTGGAGGGTGAACCAACGGCAAAAGGAAGACCTTTCTCTCTGTCTCTCTCTCACACTGTCCACTCTGCCTGTAAAAAAAAAAAAAAAAATCTTTATAAGACCAAGGTTCCTTGATGATGCCATAGATATGTGGAAATAAATGAAGACCAACCAAATGAAAACAAGCAGAAGCTATTTGTTCAGAGCTTGCGCTATTAATCAGCCACCATAATTTACAGAGATTCTAAGGCAGGCAGGGTAGTAAACAGGCGGGGACAAAAAGTGGAGGTCCAGGTGTGTCCTGATTGGAAGCAGCTCCAGCATCCCATATGGGCACTGGTTCATGTCCCAGCTGCTCCACTTCCAATTCAGCTCTCTGCTATGCCCTTGGAAAAGCAGATGACCCAAGTTCTTGGATCTCTATATGCGTGTGGGAGACCTGGAGGAAGCTCCTGGCTCCTGGCTTCAGATTAGCCCAGCTCTGGCAGTTTTAGCCATTTTTGGAGTGAACCAGTAGATGGAAGACCTTTCTCTCTGTCTAACTCCACCTCTCAAATAAAATCTTAAAAAATGTTTTAAACAGAAATATCTAAACAATAGAGCTTTTGCCATTTTGGAAGTGATTTGTAAGAATTACTTTTCTTGTGTGTGATCTAAAAGGAGCACCAAACTGGTGGCTGATCCTTAATTCTTCTGGGTGAAGAGCACCATGGACCTGTTCAAATGGAAGAGCTATGACCAGATATGGGGTGTATGATGTCATAGATCATTCATGACCACAGAAAATGGACCACAAGCGTGTCCCAGCTCAAGACTGCGGTCGGGAGCTGGAAGTTCAGGATAGCTATTGCAGGAAGTATTCAGGAGATTCTGGCATAGGACTCAAAGGCTCTAGCAGGTTCAGGATGGCTCAAATAACAGTTTGCACTGGGAAGTCCACTCGGTCAAACATTGAGGGGCTCAAGCAGAAGTAAAAAGCCAGGGTTCAGCCAGGCCAGTAGATGCCAGTCAGAAGAGCTGTGCATGACCACAGGATATGTTTGAGATAAGGTCCCAGCCTGAAGAGAAAGTCTCAAAAAAGATAATGACAGATACCAGCATCTGTAATCACAAGCCTGAGCATATGGCCACGAGAAGCTGGACAGAAGTTAGTGAGCAGGAATGACTCATATCTGGCAGCATTCAATAGTAGCCATAACTAGAAAGCTAACAGCTACCACTTCCTAAGCATCGTGGGTCAGACACTTTAGATACAGTTTCTGCAAATGAATACTACAAGGTAGATATTGTCTTCATTTCACAGGTAAGCAGAGTTCTAATGTAAGTAACTTTACAACGAAAAACAACTAGTAAAGGACAGGCAGGGCCGGCACTGTGGCGCACTGGGTTAAAGCCCTGGCCTGAAGCGCCAGCATCCCTATGGGTGCTGGTTCTAGCCCTGGCTGCTCCTCTTCTGATCTAGCTCTCTGCTGTGGCCTGGGATAGCAGTGGAAGATAGCCCAAGTCCTTGGGCCCCTGCACCCACATGGGAGACCCAGAGGAAGCTCTCGGCTTTGGATCAGTGCAGCTCCAGCCATTGCAGCCATCTGGGGGAGTGATCCAGCCGTTGGAAGACCTCTCTGTCTCTACCTCTCTGTGTAACTCTGACTTTAAAATAAATAAAATAAATCTTAAAAACACACACAGGGAACAAACTCAAGGCAGACAATAAGTCGAAGCCCAGGTGACTCCTCCTGTACCATACTGTCCCCCACCGTTAGCCGAGCTGACGGTTCCCATGTCCTGAATGAGAATTTAATTCTAAGCTCTACCTGACACCACAGCCACTGACAAATCTTTCCTATATCAAGACAGAGTCTGGAACCAAGGATACTCAATGAGACAGATAAGTCAAAAGCTGCTGTTAAGTCTCTGTGACTTAAAAGAATATAGTGAGTATATTTTAAGTAAGCAGTTGAAAAGTTATTTCAATATACATGCAAAATTAAGCATTCTGAAGAATAGCCTCTGATCCAGGGAAAGGATCTTACATTTACTATAGTTTATTCCACAGGATATTTGTTCCTTGTTCTGCTATCGTCTGCCTTACCCCTTGTCTTTAAACAGAGAAGCCAGTTCCCCCTTGTTCCTAAGATAATAATTGCATTTTCCTATGGGTTACCTCAAACTACTTACTTTGGACAATTTTCCCTTCTGATTAAGTTCCAGCCCCCTGCAACTCAGACTTGCCTCAAAGGGGAACAGCCAGCAGTAGCCCAAGAAAAATCAAAATATTCCAACAAAACAGAATGATTAGTTCTGCCTCATAGTAAAATTATTCAAAGCTACGGGAATATTATATATAATTCTGATAATCAGATACTAAAGATCATCTAATGGAACATAGGCAGTCCTTAGAAAAAGATGACGGGGCCGGCGCTGCGGCTCAATAGGCTAATCCTCCGCCTAATAGCGCCAACACACCGGGTTCTAGTCCCAGTCAGGGCGGCGGATTCTGTCCTAGTTGCCCCTCTTCCAGGTCAGCTCTCTGCTGTGGCCCGGGAGTGCAGTGGAGGATGGCCAAAGTGCTTGGGCCCTGCACCCCATGGGAGACCAGGAGAAGCACCTGGCTCCTGGCTTCGGATCAGCGCAATGCACTGGCTGCAGCGCACTGGCCGCAGTGGCCATTGGAGGGTGAACCAACAGAAAAGGAAGACCTTTCTCTCTGTCTCTCTCTCTCTCACTGTCCACTCTGTCAAAAAAATAAAAAAGATGAAGAATGATAAAAGTACAGCACATGTAGATTTGACTGCTCATGAAGCAACAGTGACCTGTGAAAGAGAATATGACCAAAATATAAAGTCATTACAAATATGTGTGTGTAAGAGTCAGACAAATCCTATTGAGTCTGATTGTGGAGCAGGGGCTGAATTTAACCTACTAGAAATGTATTCACCCAGTACTGAACTGTAAGAATCCAAAGCCACCTTTTAAACCTCAATTAAGTTTAGGGAAAATAAGAAGAAAGGCTTTTTCACAGAGTAAAGATTCATGGAACTCATCATAAGAAAGTAGTTTAGAAAAAAGTGGGGCAAGGAGAAATATAAATTAAACTTCAAAGGATTAAGAATTTATGAATGACCAAGCCACAAAAAGCTACTAAGAAAATCTAAGTTATAATCAAGTTTTGAGATTTCCATTGAATCCACCCTTCCTCCATGAGAGACCCGGAGCAGGGTAGAAGTCAGGGCCTGCAGGCTAGTGGTCCTAAAATAGCCAAAATTAGCTCCATTCAAAGGGATTGAGCAAATAAGTAAGAAGTTTGAAGATCATGGAAATAAAATTTCTCAGAGTTGGAGAAAGGAAGTACAAATGTGGGAAGGGAAGAAGCTAGAACGAAGAATGAACCCTGTAGTATGTGGTTGGAATTAAAGGTATCAGTGTGACTTGGTTGCTTTTAATGTAGCGAGGTCAATATAGAAATAAACACAAAGATATTGAGGTTCCAAGATAGCAGAATGACGGGGGAGAGGAGTTACATCTCTAAGCTAGGGGGAGATAGTTTTTAAAAAGTGGAGAGACTGCAATCTCAGAGAAGAGTTAGGGAGAAAACTGCAGTGGGAACTCCACAGAAGGAAGAGGGAAGCTGTGATCCTATGTGGAGGGTAAGGACACACAGCATGAGCACAGACATAATGCAGGACCATAGCAGCCAAGAGCCTCAGCATGAGCTTTGGAGAGTTAAATGAGACCAGACTGCAGCAGCACAAGCCACTGGCAATATAGCTATGGGAAGAGCCTGGCATGAGTCTGTCCTGGATCTCTATGGGGGACAGGGTATCTGCCAACCTAGAAGGAAAAAGGAGGCATGTTTCTCTCTCCACAGTCCCTCAAAAATGGCACCTGAAACTGGCTGTTAGAAGATGGTCACCATTTTGGACATATGTAACGCAAGCATTAGCTTGCGTCCACACATCCAGCAACCAGCTAAAAGGAGATGCCCGAGTCTGGCTGGGATGATTGACAGGGGGCTGGGTGTCCACATGGGACTGTAAGGTAACCCCAGCCTCCCAGCACATCACATGCCCTGGGGCTCAGGCTGCCTGGACAGAGTACCCACATGTAGCTGGCTCTGGGAGCATCTCCACATCTCTGTGGAAGGGACAGAGCAGCAGGTGGAATGGATTCTCAATACCCCATGATGGGACTGTGGAAACACTGACTGCATGGGAGGGTGCAGAGTATGACTGGGTCTCTGGGCAGTCACTGTGGGCAGCTCTATATACTTCGGGCTCCCTGACTGCCTGGGGTGGGTCACTGCTGTGGGATCCATGCTCACACCAAGGACTGCATGGGTCCTTTGTATGGTTCTTGTGGCAGTGTACATGAATAATGCACCCACTGTGGCTAGCTCCCTGGCATTAGTTGCCTTGGAGCAGAGGAGTGAGGGTGAGACTAGACCAACAAAGCTGATGAAACCCAGAATTGGATGGCTTCACTGTTGAATGTAAATATCAGACATTTAAAGAAGAACTAATTACAATTCTTCTTAAGCTATTCAAAACAACTGAAAGGGAGGGAATCCTCCTAAACTCCTTCCATGAGGCCAGCATCACCATAACTACTAAACCAGAAAGATACAGAGAAAGAGAACTATATTCACCAATTTTCCTGGTGCATATACATGCAAAAATCCTCAACAAAATACTAGCCAATCAAATTCAGCAACACCTTAAAAGGATCACTGATGTGTACCAAGTGGGATTTATCCTTGGAATGTAAGGATGGTTCAACATTCACAAATCAATCAATGTAATCTGTCACATTAAAAAATGAAGAACAAAAACCATATTATAAATTTTATAAAACACAACATCCCTTCATGTTGAAAACCTTAAACAAATTGGGTATAGAAGAAAAATTCATCAACACAATCAAGGCCATTTATGACAAACCCATGGCTGGCATCATATTGAATTGAGAAAAGTCAGAAGCATTCCCAGAACCAGACAAGGACACCCACTCTCACCATTATTATTCAATATAGTCCCAGAAGTTTTAGCCAAACCCATTAGGCAAGAAAAAGAAATCAAAGGGATAGAAATTGGAAAGGAAGAAGCCAAACTATCCCTATTTGCAGATGACATGACTCTATAAATAGGGGATCCAAAAGACTCCACTGAGAGACTACTAGAACTCAAAAAGTTTGGTAAAGTGGCAGGATTTAAAATTAACACACAAAAATCAATATCATTTGTATTCACCGACAATGCCATGGCTGAGAAAGAACTTCTAAGATCAATCCCATTCACAATAGCTGCAAAAAATACCTTGGAATAAATTTAACCAAGGATATCAATAATCTCCACAATGAAAATTATAAAGCATTAAACAAGAAAAAAAAGGAAAAATCTTCAGATTAAAAAATGTTCACAGATTAGAAGAATCCACAATATCAAAATGTCCCTGCTACCAAAAGCGGTATACAGATTCCATGCAATTCTAATCAAAATACCAAGGACATTTTTCTCAGATCTAGAAAAAATAATGCTAAAAATCATATAGAAACGTAAGAGACCTCCAACAGCTAAAGCAATCTTATACAGCAAAAACAAAGCAGGGGGCATCACAATACCAGATTTTAAGACATACGACAGGGAAGTTGTAATTAAAATAGTCTGGTACTGGCACAAAAACAGACATGTAGACCAATGGAACAGAATAAAAACTCCAGAAATCAATCCATGCATCTACAGCCAACTCATCTTTGACAAAGGAGCTAAAATCAATCCCTGGACCAAGGACAGTCTCTTCAACAAATGGTGCTTGGAAAACTGGACTCTGGAAGTATGAAGCAAGACCCCTACCTTACACCTTACATAAACATCTACTCAAAATGAATCAAAGGCCCAAATCTAAGACCTGATACCATAAAATTATTAGAGAACATTGAAGAAACCCTATAAGATATTGTCATATGTAAATACTTCTTGGAAAAGGCCCCAGAGGTACAGGAAATCAAAATCAAAATTGACTAATGAGATTACATCAAATTGAGAAGCCTCTGTACTGCAAGAGAACACCCCACAAAGTGAAGCAACTGACAGAATGGGAGAAAATATTTGCAAACTAGGCAACTGATAAAGGGTTAATACCCAGAATCTATGAATAAGAAATTCAACAGCAATAAACAAACAATCCAGTTAAGACATGGGCAAGGGACTTGAACAGTTTAAGAGAAGTTCAAATAACCAACAGACACATGAAAAAATACTCAGAATCACTAGCCATCAGACAATGCAAATCAAAACCACAATTAGGTTTCACCTCACCCCAGTTAGAATGGCTTTCTTACAGAAATCAACAAACAACAAATACTGGTTAGGATCTGGGGGAAAAGGTATCCTAATCCACTATTGGCAGTAATGTAAACTGGCACAGCCAGTTTCAGAAATCTGAATTTAGACCTAGCATGTGACCTAGCCATCCTACTCATTAATTTACCCAAATGGAATGAAAGCATATAAAAAGTTTTATATACCCCCTTGTTTACTACAGCTCAATTCACAATAGCTATGATATGCAATCAACCCAGATGTCTATCAATGAAGACTAGATATGTATACCATGGAATACTACAAAGCAGTTAAAAAATGAAATCCTGTCATTTGCAACAAAGTGAATGCAACTGGAAACCATTATACTTAGTGAAATAAGCCAATCCCAAAAATATCATATGATCTCCCTGATTGTGGTAACTAATACAGTACCTAAAAGGTAATCTATAGAAGTGAAATTGACACTTTGTGATGCAATGATTTTGAACAGCCCTGTCTCAACCTTTGAGGAACAGTTTTTTTCATACTTTTTTTGAACACTTTACTTAGTGTAGGATGAAACTTATGTGTTGTATATAAAGTTAACTGAAAATAGATCTTTGTAAAAAATGAGAGTGGGAATAGGAGAGGGAGGAGGAGGAAATATGAGAGTGTCTGCAGGAGGGAGGGTAGAGTGGGAAGAATCACTATGTTCCTAAATTTGTATATGAAATGCATGAAGCTTGTGTTTCTTACATAAAAGGTTTCTAGGTAAAAAGAAAAAAATCCATATTGCCATAAATACTTCCATAACCTCTTGGACTATCTGCAATTGGACTATTTTACACTACTCCAATGAGTGAAGCTTTGTGAACTTGGTAAGAATCTAAAATGTTCTAAGTTACTTTCTATTATTTCATAAACAGGAGGTATCAAATGAGGTAGATTTTTTTTTGATGATTAAGCTTCTTGAAATTTTTTATATTCATTATAAAAAAGAAAAACAAATTAAAATATGTACTTTTATATACTTATGCAGACATGCATCTCCCAGTCTTCTGGGAGGGCTTGGGAACACATCTCAGCAACACAGAGCACACCTAATATTCAAATGATGTTTTCTAAATGCACTCTCCACAAAATGAAGCCAGGAATCCCAAGAGAAATGGCTGACTCCAAGATTAGGACAGGGAAAGAACAAGATGATCTTGGAACATCTTCTTTTGTGATGCAAGTAAGGCAGTGCTTGAAGAATGACCGAGACGCATCAAAAAGACACAGAAGCCAGTTTGAATGGTTTCCTACTGGCCAGGTCTGGAACAATTTGAGCATCAAAATAATGGCAATAATGTATTTTGACCCAGTGAAGAAAATTGGAATCTAGGAGTCTAAGTTTATATAGATAAGTGAAAAAAGTTCAGAGAAAAAAAGAGATCTTCCTCACAGGATACTAGCTAATATAGAAAGAATGGTGGCTGGCGCCATGGCTCAACAGGCTAATCCTCCACCTTGCAGCACCAGCACATCGGGTTCTAGTCCCGGTCGAGGCGCCAGATTCTGTCCCGGTTGCCCCTCTTCCAGGCCAGCCCTCTGCTGTGGCCCAGGAGTGCAGTGGAGGATGGCCCAAGTGCTTGGGCCCTGCACCCCATGGGAGACCAGGAAAAGCACCTAGCACCTGGTTCCTGCCATCGGATGAGCACGGTGCGCCGGCCGCAGCGCGCCAACCGCGGCGGCCATTGGAGGGGGAACCAACGGCAAAGGAAGTCCTTTCTCTCTGTCTCTCTCTCTCACTGTCCACTCTGCCTGTCAAAAAAAAAAAAAAAAAAAAAACAAAGAATGGTGAACCTTTAAAAAAAAAAGTCACCATTTGGCAACCATGATAGTAGTAACTGAGACCAAAAAAAGATCAAATCAATCAAAAATTGGTAGATTAAAGTGTCATGAAGAATGTGTTTTACAGAGATTTAAGCTGTCTGCATAATTGTTACGAATTATAGAGGGGGAAGTTCAGTTGATGAGACCTGGCAGACACCCCCTTTCCCAAGTCATCCAGTTAGAGCCCTGTGTAAGCAGACAAATCAACATTGTGCACCAGGCTATAAGAGTCAATAGAAATAACAAAGACTCATTCCAGTGATGTTCCAGCCAAAAATAAGTAACCAGAACCTAGTCATGAAGAAATACTGGACAAAGCCAAATTGAATAATAAAATTTACAAAATGACTGGCCTGTAATCTTTAAAAATGTATCATGAAAGTCAATGAAAGACCGAGAAACTGTTCCAGACTGCAGGAGACCAGAGACACAATAGCTAAAGGCACTGTGATTTTGACTGGGATCCTCTTGCAATAAAGAACAATATTGGGGAAACTGGCAAAACTTGAATGAGTACCTGGACAAAGTGCACATGGAAGTATCCTTTGCCCTATTCTTGAAATTTTCTTGTTAGTTTGAAAGTATCTCAAACAAAAAATACCTTATTAAAAGGTCCTTAAGGTTTCTTTAGTACCTGTAAGTATTTTAAATTAAAAACCAAGTCAAAAGAAATAATAGACTGGGCCGGCACCATGGCTCAATAGGCTAATCCTCCGCCTTATGGCGCCAGCACACCAGGTTCTAGTCCCGGTCAGGGCGCCGGATTCTGTCCTAGTTGCCCTTCTTCCAGGCCAGCTCTCTGCTCTGGCCAGGGAGTGCAGTGGAGGATGGCCAAAGTGCTTGGGCCCTGCACCCCATGGGAGACCAGGAGAAGTACCTGGCTCCTGGCTTCAGATCAGCGCAATGTGCCTGCCGTGGTGCGGCAGCCATTGGAGGGTGAACCAAAGGCAAAAAAGGAAGACCTTTCTCTCTGTCTCTCTCTCACTGTCCACTCTGCCTGTCAAAAAAAAAAAGAAAGAAATAATAAACTGAAAGCTGGCAAAAAAATTAGGGAAGATTGGCATTGGGAAGACACAAATGCTCCCTACAATAACTGGGGCTGATGGTTGGTATTGGAATGCTGTATAGAATGGACTATGATCCCAACTCAGTATGAGCGTCCCAAAGTTAAAGTGGACCATCTTCACTGCAATCACAGGAGCTCAAATTTGTGTCACTATGCTCGAAATCATCTTCAAAAGTCTTATCAATTCTCCACCAGATTATGAACAGTTAGTAAACCACTACAGTTTATGTTTCAAGGCACTTACTTTGTGGGGTTATAATGAATGTAACTTTAAAAGGAAAAAGGAAGGCAGGCACTGTGGCACAACCAGTTAAGCTGTCACCTTGGATGCCCACATCCCCAATCAGAGTGTCTGGGATCAAGTTCCACCTCCTCTTTCAATCCAGCTTCTGCTAATGTGCATCCTGAAAGGCAGTAGATGATGGCTTAAGCATTTGAGTCCACACCACCCATATGGGAGACTTGGCTCCTGGCTTCAACTGGCATAGCCCCAGCTGTTGCAAGTATTTGAACTAGAGAACACAAGTTATCTCTCTGCCACTTCACTCCCTTCTCCAGCTCTCTTTGCCTTTCAAGTAAAGAAAAATAAACTTCTAAAGAAGGGAAGGAGAGACAGTGAGATTTATGTTGACAAAATTTGAGAAAGGATAGGTAGATGGGATCCAGTTTCTCTACCTCCCCATGTTTGCTTGGCTAATGCTTCTCCAATGCCATCAGACACCACAGCCTTACCACTATACACAATGACATGGACATAGTCTCAGCCTCCCCTGGAGTCAGGTCAAGGCTTTGTGTCCTCTGCAGAGGCTCCACAGGAGCCCCAATGCCTAGACCTAACCCAAGGGTCCAATGCCATGTTGCAGAACATGGAATCTGTCTAACCCAGTAGCTACTCAAAGAGGCCAGAAAACACAGTCCTGAGCACGTTGGTATTAATACCTCATGAGTGAACATCAAATAATGAGAAACCTCCAAAAATTATTCCAAAGAATGGTGGTTGCACATGGGCTGTCAAGATGACATAGCACAGGCCAGCGCTGTGGCTTACTAGGCTAATCCTTCATCTGCAGCACCAGCACCCCAGGTTCTAGTCCCGGTTGGGGACTACATCCATGTACTACATGTACATCTTAAGATGGTACATTTTAGGGCCAGCACTATGGTGCAGCTGGTTAAGCTGCTGCCTGCAACACTGGCATCTACTATGGGTCCTGGTTCAAGTCCCGGCTGCTCCACTTCCAATCCAGCTCTCTGCTAACATGCCTGGGAAAGCAGCAGAAGATGGCCCAAATACTTGGACCCCTGTCACCCACATGGAAGACCTGGATGGAGTTCCAGGCTCCTGGCTTCAGCATGGCTTAGTCCCAATTATTACAGCCATCTAGGGAGTAAACCACAGGATGGAAGATTAATCTCATTCACTCACTCACTCCCTCTAACTCTGCCTTTCAAATAAATCTTTTTAAAAAGATAGTACTTGTTAAAAAAAAAAAGTAAAACAGTTTTCTTTATAGGACTTTTTTGGAACTATAACATGCTGCTATGCATTGTGAGTCTACAAAAACAGCATGCTGTCCACTACAACCCAATTATATTTTAACATAGGATCCTTTATTGCTGATTATCTTGCAGAAAGATGTTCCATGGAGCACAAAGTGGGAAAAGCCAGCGTGTAGATTTCTATTATAAAAATCACTCATTGTATGAATGTGAATGTTCCACATTAACTTCTAAAACACACTTAAATACAAGAAAGTGCATAAATAACATTATTCTCCAATGTAGATTGTTAAACCAGTGACAAACGGAAGCCTCTATGGAACATCAGAAGATGTGAAAATGAGTTCAAAATTGCAATCACATCATATATTTATAATAGCTAACATAACAAGGTGACTGACAGAAGTCTAAGCCTTCACATAACTACCCTAGGGTAGACATTATTATCCCCACCGTACACATGAGGAATCTGAGGAATACATAGGTTTTAACTTACCTAAGGTTATACAACTACAGAGTAGCCATATCAGGGTTTGAGCCCAGTTTTTACATTTTATTTATTTATTTATTTGACAGGTAGAGTTACAGACAATGAGAGAGACTGACAGAAAGTTCTTGTTCCGTTGGTTCACTCCCCAAATGGCCACTACGGCTGGAGCTGCGCTGATCTGAAGCCAGGAGCCAGGTACTTCTTCCTGGTCTCCCATGCAGGTGCAGGGGCCCAAGCACTTGGGCCATCCTCCACTGCCTTCCCGGGCCACAGCAGGGAGCTGGACTGGAAGAAGAGCAACCAGGAGTAGAACCTGGTGCCCATATGGGATGCCAGCACAGCAGGCGGAGGATTAACCAAGTGAGCCACTGCGCCGAGCCAAAGTTTCTACATTCTTAACCACTGTACTATTAGCTCTACATGATAACTAATTCATACATTGTACCTTCCCCTAACAAAGACACAAGATGTACAGGGTGTTTTGTTTCCATGCAGCTTAATAGGATGCAAATAAATCAGGATTCTGAAAGAATATCAAGGCAGTGAAAAGAGTCTTCTTTTGACACCTGAAATTGTTACTGTCTTATCCTTAACTAGTTCTGTCTGTACTGTACACTGGCACCAACAAGGGGCACCCTGTTTGGCAGGGTTTGCTCTACTAGTTGTGTCTCTCTAGTTCATTCCCTGTTGTGTGGCCTCCTGCAGCCTGAGACACCACCCTCCCACCTGGCTATGGCCTGCTTCATGGCTTCTTGTGTTTCTCACATGGGCCTATAAGAGAGAGGGAAACCATGAGGAAAAGGAGCCAAAATGGATGAAGAAATGGATGCATTAAATCCAGCAAAAAGTGATACAAAAATACTAGTTAGATAAGGGTAAAAAGATGAGGATGAGATCTGGGGTCTCCAAACAGGAGGCATGCAATCTAACGTGATTAGAAATAAGCCAGTCCCAAAGGGTCAAACGACACATGATCCCCTGATCTGTGATAACTAATAGAGTAACTAAAAGGAAATACATAGAAGTGAAATTAACACTTTGAGAAGCAATGATTTGAACAGTACCTTTCTTGACTGTCAAGCAACAGTTTATCTTCTTCATACTACCTGTTGGACTCTTTACTTAACATAGAGTTAGTCATATGTATATAAAGTTAATTGAAAATAGATCCCTGTAAAAAATAAGAGTGGGAATAAGAGAGGGAGGATGAAGTTTGTAACTGTAAAGATGTATAGCTCTGTATATATTCCTATGGACTTACTTTCTAAGGGTAGTTTAAAAACTCTCCATAGGACCCAAAATCCCATTAAGCTGGATGGTAAAAATGCCATCGTAAGTGTTAAATTGATCATATAGATAGGATTAAGTGTTAAAGGGATCATAGAAATAAGATCAAGAGTCTGGTAATAACAGATCAAATTTAAAAAGCAGAGAATTCTCCAAAATGGGAAGCAGTCCATACAACAGACTCATAGAATCACAATCACTTTAAGTAGCACTCTGACCTCAGAATCAGCACTTAAAGCATTCTTGTCTTGCTGAAAACTCCATGAACTCATTTCAGACATGGAGAGCCAAGACACTGTGGCAAAAAATGTTATACATGAAGGATCTCTGTGAGAGAGACCCCAGTGGAAAGATGTAGCCATCAAAGGAGGAAGCATTTTTCTCTGAAGATAGGAGAGAACGTCTACTTTTATTATGGCCTTGTCTAAATACTGCCAGATTGTGGACTCAAAAGGCTTCCATAGCCTTTGCAGCTCATTTCAAGACCTCTGGTGATCACTGACATCATACATAAGAGTGTTAATTGTTAAATTAACAGGAGTCACTGTGCATTAACTCCACATATAGGACCTCTGTCTTCAATGAGTTGTATTATGAGAATCAACTGTAAAACTTGTTCTGAAATGAATTTTTGTGTGTTTTTATGTGCATGCAAATTGTTGAAATCTTTACTTAGTATAGAGCTAGTCTTCTGTGTATAAAGTCAATTGAAAATGAATCTTAACGGAGAATGGGACTGGGAATGGAAGAGGGAGGATGTGGAGGGGTGGCCATGTGGGTGGGAGGGTGGGTATGGTGGGAAGAATCACCATATCCCTAGAGTTGTACTTATGAAATTCGTATTTCTTAAATAAAAGGTTTCTTTGAGAAAAAATAAAATGGATTTTAGTGTAGAACGGGAGAGGGAGAAGTACGAGAGGTGGGAGTGTATGTGGGAGGGTGTATATGGTGGAAAGAATCACTATATTTCTAATATTGTACTTATAAAATATATGAAGTTTCTATTCCTTAAATAAAAGTGAATGCAAAAAAATCATTTCATAATGAAAACCGTAAGCAAATTGTGTATAGAAGGAATGTTCCTCAACACAACCAAGGAATTTATGAAAAACCATGGCCAGCATCCTATTGAATTGAGAAATGCTGGAACCATTCCCACTAAGATCCGGAACCAGTCAAGGATGCCCACTCTCACCACTGCTATTTAATATAATCCTGGATGTTTTAGTCAGAGCTACTAGGCAAGAAAGATAAATCAACTGTATACAAATTGGAAAGGAGGAAATCAAACTATCCCTATTGCAGATGACATGATTCTATATAAGGGGTCCAAAAAACTCTACTAAGAGACTATTGGAACTCAAAAGAGTTTGGTAAAGTGGCAGGATATAAAATCACTACACACAAATCAACAGCCTTTGTATACACAGACAATGCCATGGCTGAAAAAGAATATCTAAGATGAATCCCATTCATAATAGCTACAAAAAGAATTAAATACCATGCAATAAATTTAACCAAGGATGTCAAAGATTTCTACAATGAGTATTACAAAACATTAAAGAAAGAAATAGAAGACATTTAAAAATGGAAAAATCTTCCATGTTCATGGATTGGAGAATCAACATTATCAAAATTCCGATACTTCCAAAAGCAATTTACAGATTCAGTGTGATCTCAAATTACTAATGACATTCTTCGCAAATCTAGAGAAAACTATGCTGAAATTCATATGGAAACAAAAGAGACACAAATAGCTAAAGCAATCTTATACAATAAAAACAAAGCTGGAAACATCACAATACATGATTTCAAGACATACTACAGGGCAGTTATAATGAAAACAGTCTGGTACTGGCACAAAAACAGACTAGTAGACAAATGGAACAAAATACAAACTCCAGAAATCAATCCATGCATTTACAACCAACTTATATTTTACAAAGGAGCTAAAATCAACCCCTGGAACAAGGACAGTATCTTTAATAAAAAGTGCTGGGAAAACAATCTCCATATGCAGAAGTAAAACTCTAGGCCCATACTTTACACTTTACATAAAAATCAACTCAAAATGGAAATACCTGAATCTACAACCCAATACCATCAAATTTTAGAGAACATTGGGGAAATTCTGCAAGACGTTGACACAGGCAAAGACTTCTTGGAAAAGACTCAAGAAGCATAGGTAATGAAAGCCAAAATTAATAAATGGGATTACATCAAATGAGGAGCTTCTGCACTGCAAATCAAAGACTCAGCAAAGTGAAGAGGCATCCAAAAGAATGAGAGAAAATAGTTACAAATTACACAACTGATAAAGGGTTAACATCCAGAATTGATAAAGAGCTCAAGAAATTCAACAACAAAACAAACAACCCAGGTGAGAAACGGGCAAATGTCTCAAACAACATTTTTCAAGAGAGGAAATTCAAATGGCCAACAGACACTTGAGAAAATTCTCAGGATTACTAGCAATCAGGAAATGCAAATAAAAAAAAAAAAAAAACACGGTGAAGTTTTACTTCACTCCAGTTAGAATGGCCCTCATACAAAAATCAACAAACAACAAATGCTGGAAAGGATGTGGAGTAAAATGTACCCTTGGTTCACAGTTGGTAGGAATGTAAATTGGTACAGCCATTGTGGAAAACAGTATGGATATATCTCAGAAATCTGAATATAGACCTACTGTATGATCCAACCATTCCATTCCTGGGAATTTAACCAAGGCAAAATAAATCAGTATATGAAAAAATTATCTGTACCCCAATGTTCATTGCAGTACAATTCACAATAGTTAAGATATGGAATCAACCCAGATGTTCATCAACTATTGACTGGGTAAAGAAATTATGGTATAATACACTATGGAACACTACTCAGCTATAAAAAAAATAAAATAAAATAAAATCCTGTGGTTTGCAATAGATAGTTGCAACTGGAAACCATTATACTTAGTGAAATAAGCCAATTCCAAAAAGATAGATATCATATGTTTTTCCTGATCCAAGGTAACTAATAGAGTACCTGAAATATAACATTGGATTGAAATAACATTTTTAGGCTTTATGATTGTTTATAGCCCTTGTCTCTTCCGTTGAATAATAGTGTTTGTATTTTGTGTTTTTTTCTTCATACTATTTGTTGAACTCTTTTATCTAGTGTAGGGTTAACTATATGATCGTTAAGTAAACTGAAAATAGATCTTTGTAAAAATTATGAGTAGGAATGTGAGAGGGAAGAGAAGGAAGCATTGGAGTGTGGGTGGGAGAGAGGGTGGGGGGCAAAGTGTCACTATGTTCCTAAATCTGTATATATCAAATACATGAGACTTGTATGACTTAAATAAAATTTAAAAAGAAATCAGAGAAGACTGATCCTTTTATTGCGCCATCTAAAGCCATATCTGGACTTTCATTTTGGGAAATACCCACCTCACAACAAGAGAGGTAGACACTGTCAGTGCCACAGTGCAGAGGAGAAAACAAGTCAGAGAGATGAGCATTTGATCAGGGCCACAGCACATAGTCTAAGGTGAGCATAAAGCACATGGTGTGATGGTGTACTTTTTATTGCCTCTTTGTATTAGGGATCTCTTGAGAAACAAAAGCAATGGAATATACAGTAATATTGCCCCAAATGGTAGAGTTAGAAACGTGCCAGGGGATTCCAATTCAATCCCATCAAGGTGGCATGTACCAATGCCATCTCACTAGTCAAAGGGATCAATTTCAGTTCACAATTGATCATGATAGGACTAAGAGCCAAAGGGATCACATAAATAAGACTAGTGTCTGCTAAAAATATTAACTGATAGAATAAAAAAGGAGAGAATGCTCCAACATGGGAAGCAGGATACACAGCAGACTCATAGAATGGCAGAGGTCCTAAACAGAACTCTGGCCTCAGAATCAGCCCTTAAGGCATTCGGATCTGGCTAAAACGCACATGAGGGTATTTCAGGCATGGAAAGCCAAGACACTCTGGCAAAAAAAATTACCTAAATGAAAGATCTCCACAAGTGAGATCCCAGTGGAAAGAACAAGTCATCAAAGAAGGAGGTACCTTTCTCTGAAGGAAGGAGAGATCTTTCACTTTGACTATGACCTTGTCTACATATGATCAGAGCTGGTGAACTCAAAAGGCTTCAATAGCCTTGGCAACTCATGACAAGAGCCTAGGGTGATTACTGATGCCATAAACAAGAGTGTCAAATTGTTAAGTCAACAACAGGAATCACTGTGCACTTACTCCTCATGTGGGATCTCTGTCCTAAATGTGTTGTCCAATGTGAAGTAATGCTATAGCTAGTACTCAAACAGTATTTTTCACTCTGTGTTTCTGTGTGGGTGCAAACAGTTGAAATCTTTACTTAATATATGCTAAACTGATCTTCTGTATATAAAGAGAATTGAAAATGAATCTTGATGTGAATGGAAGAGGAGAGGGAGTGGGAGTGGGAAAGGGGAGGGCTGCAGGTGAGAGGAAAGTTATGGGGGGGGGGGCAGAAAAGC
Source organism: Sylvilagus floridanus (assembly GCA_949820135.1). Lineage (NCBI taxonomy): Eukaryota > Metazoa > Chordata > Mammalia > Lagomorpha > Leporidae > Sylvilagus > Sylvilagus floridanus. The sequence goes on along the minus strand of OX463241.1, from coordinate 122,413,305 downwards.
CACTGTAATCCATAAAGCTGTACTTTGGAAATTTATATTCATTAAATAAAGTTTAAAAAAAAATAAATAAAGAGGGGATTTATTATGAGAATTATTTCACACAATTGAGAAGCTGAGAAATCTCCCAAAAAATCTGCCATCCACAAGGTAGAAAATTATGAAAGCCAGTGGTATAATTCTGCCTGAGTCCAAAGACCCAAGAATCTGGGGATTCAATGGAATTTCAAGGCCTGAAAACCCAGAGTTTCAATGTCTGAGTTCAGGAGAAGACAGATGTTCTAGTTCCAGAAAAGAGCCAATTTGCCCTCCCTCCAAATCTTGACTCTATTCAGACTCTCAGCAGATTAGATGATGCTTGCCCACACTAGTGAGGGTGAATCTTTTTAACTAAGTCTGCAGATTTAAATACTAGTCTCTTCTAGAAACACCTTCAGAGAGACTCCCAGAAATCATTTTTTACCAGCAATGTGGGTATCCCTTAACCCAGTCAAGTTGTCATCAAAAATTAAACATTGAGTTCATCCTGTAATCTTTCAAGAATATCTATAGTCAACAACTAACTAGAAGTTCTCAGGCCCTCACCTGAACCTATGCGAATTTAGAACAAACAGCTATGGTGGTTCCTTAGAAAATCTAAGATGACCACCTAAGATGACAAATCATTTTATTATGCTCAAATGAAAGATCTGTTGGTATAAGACTATCATTTAAACAGGATTTTTGGCTCAGTGGTCTATAGATAGTTGTTTGGTTCACCTTTGAGTAACATCCTGATGTTAAATGGTAAGGAATTGGATAAGATTTTCAAACACTACATGGAACACTTGAGTCATATTTTTCTCTTTGGCAAAATCTGGATGATCTTGGTTTTCCTGCAGTTTCTTGTAGCATTTTTGCAGTGTGTGTGGAATATGAATTTAGTGAACCCCTGGTTATTAAGTTATTAAGGATTCATCATACCCCTACAACTCACAATCCCCGTGCAGACCCTGTGGCTGATATGAAAGATACGTCCATTGTTGCATGCTTTCCTGCTCAAAGTCATGACAGGAAGACACACAAGTTAAACAACCTGGAACTCTTATATCGCTCCTAGAAATGCAAATGGGTACCATCACCATGAGAAACATGTTTGTTTGGCAGTGCCTACTAATGCTAGATGTGTTTACCCATGACCCAGCATTTCTCTGGTTAGATCATCAAAACAAGTATTTTTGAACATTTAAAGATATATAAGAATATCAGACACTTTATTGTAATAGCCTTACTGGAAACAACCAAAATGTTCATCAACAGTAGAGTATGACACAAGAATGAAAAATGACATGCTATAAATATTCTCAACAATATAGATAAATATCAGAGAAAATGCCCACCCTACCACATCACTCACCCACTCAGGATCTATAGAAGCTTCAGATTGTCTTCCCTGTGAAACACAAACATGTTTTTACTATGTCAGGTCCGAGCTAATAAACTTCATCCCTTGCTCCACCCCATGAAGGTCCCTCCCCTCCTGCCAGGGGAAGATCTCCTAAGCTAGTCTTGCTTATTTGCATTCTTTGGAGTCAAGTGGACTTGACTTTTTTTTTTTTTTAGGTAATTCTAATACTTACACATTGTGAGATCTCAATCTTAGGTTCCTCTTCCCAAAGAGATCAAATTAAGTTTTAAATTAATAGAGAAGATTCAATTTTTTCAGATGCATGACAGAGCACTTAGCACAGTGCCTGGCACAAAGGACTCCCCTCCACCAGTGATTCATTTCCGTTTGTTATTTGCCTCTCTTCTCAGTCATCTTCCAGCTCAGAATTACCACTTCCCGGCAACTACCACATAAGCTATCCCTTAAGAGACCTGACAAAACCTACTCTCTACCCATTTTGATTTCCATAAAATTTGCACCATCTATAGTGTGAACTAACTACAAAACTGTACCTTTTAGCTCTAAGCACTGCCTTTATCACATCATTCCTTCCACCCTCTTCCTAGGACCCAAGAGTGTACACACAGGAAACTCCTAATAATTGTTTGGGTGATTTTAATTGGTAGGTGTGAGAAGAACTGCTGAAAATGCTGCAGGATAGCCATAACCACCTGTTGGATCTACTTTAACAGAAGGATTTAGACATTTTAATAAATGGTCTACACATTGGTAACTATTAGTCATGCTTGCCCAAACAAGTCAAGAGTAAAGAAAATAATCTTTTTGCTAAATTACCAGAGTAAAGAAATATTCAAATAATTCCTTTATAACAAATGCCAGAAATAAGTGACTATCTTGAATTAATTTTAGACACTATCCAAAGTATATATTCTAGCCTTGCAAAAAGAAGGTATTAATATCACTCTGATTTTACTAATCCATGAACTCCTGGGAAGAAAGCCCTAGGTTTATCCTATAATGGCAACAGGCCACTTTTCCTGTGGACATTAAAGAAATTGAATTGCTCTGGACATGTTTTTTCTTTGCTACCAGTGAGCTCCAGGGGCTGGTAAACTCCTAAAGGAAAACCATAAAAAAAAAAACCATAATCCAGAGAAAACAAAATCCAGCTAGTTAAACTATCACCAATAAGAAGCATAAACAGGAACCATTCTCAATTGCTTGGAATCAGAAGCTCAATTTTCAAAAATTTCAAAACAAGAGTTTACTGTTTCCCGGACATCTGCAGTTGAAAAACACAAAAACAGTTCTGGAAAGTACTGTGGTTTATTTTATACTGAGTGATTTCCAGGTGCAGAGGGGAATACTGGGGCAAAATCAAAAATTAAATGAGCATGAACCACAAGTGTTTGGGAGCCATCTTTCTATGTTCCTTTTCCCAGGCCGGTTGTGACTCTTCACATATAAATGTACTTGCTTGCCTCAGGACAGCCTTACCCTGGGGACAGTTTTGTGCAGACATCTCTTTGACAAGCTCCACAAAGACTTCTAGCTCAGAGATCCTTGGGAGAAGGCCCTCGCTTCATCTAATTTGTCATTGTGCCAGTGTCTAGAGCAGCAGGCAGATTAAGAGCCTTTCAGATGGTGAGCACCACAGTTTTAGAAAAAGAACTGCCAACCAGCTGTGTATGTGCCTCAGATTATGGAACAAGCAATAAAAAGAAAAAAGCAAGAAGAGAACTGCCAACTCCTTGTAACACAGAGCCAGAACTTTGAGAGCCAAGCTGGTCGTTTTTCCAGCCAGCCAGCACTGAGGTTGGCGTCAGACATCAGTGCAGAGAATGACATCAGAGAGACTCCAGTCACCTGCCTGCAGGCTTGCTCAAGTAAGGCCATGGAAGCCGGCAAAGATGCAAGAGGAGGTGGGCAAAGATGACTGGTGTCAATCAAAAGGTTTTTGCTTTATGCTAAATAAACTAGAGTTTGGGCCTAACAAACAGAGCTGGTTTTAAAGAACAATATGGAAAAAATGCATTTTTATTCTGGGATTAAGAAGTGAAAACTAAGACTAGCAAACATGTTTGCATGTATCTAAAGCTCCTATTTTGCAAGGAAGAGCTAAGTTCCTAATACACAAGCCAGAGAAACTGACTTCGGCTGGTGTCACGGAGTCAAAGTTTGTGCCACTCCGCAAAATACATTTGTATATTGAAACCATAACTCAATATGTGGCTGTGTTTTCAGTAAAGGAGTAATTAAGATCAAATGAGGTCACAGAGGTGAGATTCTGATCCAACATGATTAGTGTCCGTGCAAGAGGAGACACTAGATAGCTTGCACCTGCATCCTCTCCCTCTCTCCCTCTGCTCTCCTCAATCCCCTCAAAGGCGGTTTCCTTCAGCCTTGTGAGGCCAAAGTGGCCATTTGCAAGGCAGAAAGAGCCCTCACCAGAAACCAACCCCCACCAGAATGTTGATCTTGGACTTTTTTGTCTCCACAATTGTGAGAAAAATCTATGTTGCTTAAATGACGCAGTCCATTGGTTTTTGTTATGGCAGTCTGAGAAGACTCATCAGTCTGACAGCTCCATTTCCAGAATGGCCTGCCAAGACACAGATCATTACAAGACATCATGGTAGTGGGCAAGGCCCTGCTTCAAAAGAAAATCAGGATGTTTCTAAGAAGGACAAATGGATGCTAAGTGGTATAAACATTTTATAAGACTACTCCATCAAATGATTATAAATTCCTAGTGGGATGATCTCTCCCTGACATGCACATTGCACATAGCTAGGGTGCATTTCTGTGGCCATTGTTTCAGAAACAGTGAATCCCATGGAAACACCTGTTCAGAGGTAGAGCTACAGGGTTAGATCCTCTGAGATCCACACTGATACAGTCTGTCTTAGTAGCTGATTTTTTCTCAGAGGTCCTTGACCAAAATGTCAAAGTTAAAAAGAAATACCATGGGGCCAGTGCTGTGGCATAGTGGATAGAGCCACTACCTGCAGTGCCAGCATTCCATATGGGCATCAGTTCAAGTCCTGGCTGCTCCACTTCCAATCCAGCTCTTTGCTATGGCCTGGGAAAGCAGTGGAAGATGGCCCAAGTCCTTGGGCCTCTGCACCCACTTGGGAGACACAGAAGAGGCCCCTGGCTTTGGATCAGCACAGCTCTAGGCATTATGACCATCTGGGGAGTGAACAAGCAGATGGAAGATCTGTCTCTCTCTTTCTCCCTCCCTGCCTCCCTCCCTCCTCCTCTGTAACTCAGCCTTTCAAATAAATAAATCTAAAAAAAAGAAATACCATTGACTACTATATATTGTCATTTACTCACCGGTTCCATTCCATGTACATGCCTTCTGACTGTCCAACCACATTTCTTGAACTGCTATGTACCATATTTTTGGAAGGGTTTATCCGTGATAGCTCATTTATTCTTTAAAATATCCACAAAGTCAAAAATGAGGAAAAGCTAAGGTGACAAGGAAGTAGGGATATAGTTTCTACTCTTTGGCCTTGGAAAAGCTCAAGCTACATTAACAAAACCACCAGAGAGCAAACAAGCTACATATGAGTGAGTAGGAAATGAGTGGACAGCAGTGCCCTTGTAGGTGGGAGAGCTCTAGATTAAGGACTTGAATTCTCCACTACATCTCAAGCAAGCCACTAGCTTTCTAGACCTTAACTCCCTCACCTGTCCAGTGAGGCCTGGACTGAATGACTTGTGAGCAGAGTCACAGCTCCGAGGGAAGCTCATTCAATGCCTTTTAAAGAATGAATGAAACTAGTCAGGGGAGGGAAACTGCCACCCAGTTCTTAGACTCCCCACACCTTTCATTATAGAAGTTCAGTGAGGCTTTCTCACGCACCTAAGGGCCAAATCCAGTGATTGTAGTTCAGGCCTCACTTTACTCGATTCCTCCATTGCCTCTGCTGCTGGCTGGTCTGCCTGCCCTCAAACTCCCCCTCCTTGGTGTCTCCCCAAAACTCTCCTTTCCTGGTTCTCTTCTTGTTCTCTTGCCTTTCCTCTCTGGCTCCTCTTCCATCCACAATTTACACCGGCGATCCCTCAGGCCTGTCCTTGGTTTTTCTCATACTCTTCCACTTGATCTGGTCATTTCAAAAGCACCTGTGGCTTCAAACATCATCTTCATGATTCCCTATTTTTTCTCAAATGGAGGGACTTTCCCCATCTTCCAGATACAAGTATCAGCCAACTGTCTTAGCCCATTCCCTACTGCTATCACAGAATACCTGACACTGGTGAAATAATGAATACAGGTTTATGTTAGCTCACAGTTCTGGAGGCTGGGAAGTTCACAATCAGGCAGTCGTATCTGGTGAGGGCTTCAAGCCTCTCTAACTCATGGCAGATAACAGAAGGGGTTAAGTGGGTACATGTAGGAGAGAGAGGACAAGAGGGGTATGCCGACTTTATAACCACCTCCTCTCTTGGCAGCCAATCCAGCCCCTCCAGATTGAGTGAAAGTTCACTCAATATCAGGAGAAAAGCATTCACTCATTCATGAGGCCTCTAGCCTCCCAACCCAAGCACCTCCCACTACAGCCTACCTCCCAACACTGTCACATTAAAGAATTAAGCCTTTTGGTGGGGATAAAACATATTCAAACCACATGACCACGTGTTAGGTAACGTATTTTCAAATGTCTCATTGGCAACAGGTTCAAAACTTAATTCACTGGATGCCCACTCACCACCTTGCCGTTGCCCTTCAGTGAATGATTCCACAACTAGCTAAGGCGCCCAAAAGTGACCAAAGCTGCTCTCCCTCACATTACTTGTCTTCAAGTCCTATCTACCTCCAACATATCTCACAAGCCTGCCCCCCACTTCATCGCCACTGTAATATCTCAGCATGAGGCATCCCAACTCTCTTGATCACCCTACATGCCTGCTGTTCATTTCATCAAATACACAATAATATTTCTTAACACTAAAGTATCATTCCTTCACCTACCTGCTCAATATTCTTCATATGCTGTCAAATTCCAAAGAATAATATCTGAACTTCTTTGCAAGGTAAACTCCATGCACAGTCTGTGTGGCTTTGTAGTGAATTCCACCTACCCCTGCCACAACTTGCATCACACCAAACTGTGTTGTAGCTGCTTGACTATGCCCATTTCATCTTTATACACCCAGTGCTTTCACACAGTGCCTGGATATAGTTCAATAAACCACTAAATACTTAAGAGAATGAAGGAACAAGTACTTCAAGTTTTACCTTGCATGATGTCTCCCTTTCTGCATTTTTATTGCAAATATGATTAATAATAACATGCTATAATAATAGTAAATATGTAGTGATTTTCTTTTATCCTGGTGTTCTCAATCAGTAAGACCTTAAGTGAGTATCTAGTTCAGGGATTCTCAGCCTTGAGTAGACATTGATCACCTAAAGTTGCTTTCTTGGGGGAAAAAAAAAAAGATGGTACTTATCCAGTCCAAGGGAACCAAAATCCAGCTTTTGTATTTACTATGGCCATTTGAGAACTTTCATTGGGAAAAAAAGAGCCAATATTCATGAAATAGATTCACATCATGCTTCACACAAATTTTAAATTTTATGCAAAGTATCTTATCCCTTGTTAAAACCCACAAAACAAGAATTTTTATTTTAATTATGAGGTACCTGAAACTCAGAAAGACTTACTTATTTTTTTTTTTTTTTGACAGGCAGAGTGGACAGTGAGAGATAGAGATAGAGAGAAAGGTCTTCCTTTTCCGTTGGTTCACCCCCCAATGGCCTCTCTGGCCGGCACGCTGTGGCCAGTGCACCGTGCTGATCCAAAGCCAGGAGCCAGGCGCTTCTCCTGGTCTCCCATGGGGTGCAGGGCCCAAGCACTTGGGCCATGCTCCACTGCACTCCCGGGCCACAGCAGAGAGCTGGCCTGGAAGAGGGGCAACCAGGACAGAATCCGGCGCCCCGACCGGGACTAGAACCCAGGGTGCCGGCGCTGCAGGTGGAGGATAAGCCTATTGAGCCACAGCGCCAGCCAAGATTAACTTACTTAAATGAGGTCACCCAACTTGCATGGGCTGAGTTCTAGGATTCTAACTGAGAGCTGTGTTCCAAGAACATGTGCTTTCCTCTGTCAGAGAGGTCTCATATAGGCTGTTTAAATCATGGCAGGGAGGAAGCAAGGAGAAAAAACCATTTGAGTGTTGGCTCTGAATGTGGGGAACAACCCAGTCACCCTGAGTTGGGTGTGGAAAGAGTGACTCAATCTGGAGACATGGTTTAAAGTTGTAAGTAATTGTGACCATTTGGCAAACACCCAAGCAATAATTGTGCTGGAGAAAAATTATAAATAGATGCTAAAGAGTGAATGAGGCAAAGGATATTTACATAGCCTCCAAATATTCATATCTCAAGATACTTACTTATAAAAGTAAGAACTTCACAGTGGAGAAGCCTGGAAGACCCTCCCCTTCACCAAGTGAGCAAAGTTAACATCATCAGACAAGCCGACATCATGTGCCTGATATAATATACCAAGAAGGCCATGGCATTAAGTCTATGGGATTCTTGCCAAAAATGCATTTAATTATGAGTAAATATCAGATAAACCCAAGCTGAGACACAATCCACAAAATAACTGACCAATCCTTTCCAAAGTGTCAAGATCATAGTAGACAAAGACCAAGGAACTGTTCGAGATTAAAGGAAACTGAGTGCATGCAACTAACAAGAAACATTACAACAGTCAGTAAGATTTGGATTTGGTGTGCTGATTGGATGCTTTTTTAAGTATATGGGAAGATGTGTATAAGTTGTAAGTAAATCCTACCTTATTTTTTATTTATCTATTCATTTATTTGAGAGATAGAGACAAAGAACACTCCCATCCTCTGATTCCATCCTCAAGTGCCCACAAACCAGGGCTAAGAAGGACCAAAGCTGAGAACTTGATCCCAACCTCCCACGTGGGTGTCAGGAACCCCATCACTTATGCCATTGCCACTGCCACCTAGGGTCTGCATTAACAAGAAGCTGGGGTAAGCAGCTAGAGCCTAGGATCAAACTCAGACGCTCCAATGCAGGATGCAGGTGTCTAAACCAGTGTCCTAACCTCTAGGCTAAACTATCTCCCCAGTAGTGGTATTGCATGAATGTTAACTTTCTGCTTTTGATTATCATACTGCGATTATACAAGACATCAATATTTGGGGAATTTTGATGAAGGATATATAAAACTTCCTTGAACTATCTTTGCAACCCTTTATAAGTCTGCAATAATCCTAAACTAAAAAGTTTGTTATAAACTAAAAAGTTGGGGCTGGCATTGTGGCAGAGAGGATAAAACTACTGCCAGCAATGCCAGCATCCCAGATAAGATGCAGACAAGACCCAGCAGCTCCACTTCCAATCCAGCTCCTTGCTAATGTACCTGAGGAAAGCAGAGGAAAATGGCCCAAGTGCTTAGGCCCTGGTACCCATGTGGAGGACCCAGA
>OX463241.1:120934436-121086936 GCA_949820135.1 Sylvilagus floridanus | reverse complement strand
AACTCCCATTCCTTACTTGAAGACAGGTTAGAAGACTTTCTGCTAAAGAGAAAAATAAATGTTCAAAGATCATCCCAGATATGAAGATAACAAAAATTTAATAGGAAAAGGCCCGGACACTTAGAAAAAAACTTTCACCTTTGCCTGAGGGCAAAGCTGGTTAAAGCATAGTTTACAGACAATAAAATGCTCTGACTAAAAAACACTGCAATTCAAACCTTATGGAATGCCACTGAAGGTATGATAAGAGACAAATAAATAGGTCTAAATGATTTTATTATTCAACAAGAACAAATAGAGGCAAATCTATTAAGGAATCAACTTTAGATCAGAAATCTAACCTAATGCAAGGTCAAGGTTTAAGAATTAGAAAATAGTGATGAAGAGACTGAAGAAATGCCAGAAATGGAATTTACAACACTGATCACAAGATTACTTAGAAGTAATCAGAAGCAAATGCATGAACTAATGAAATCCATACATGACATCAAAGAAAATTTCTCCCATGAAATTGAGATCTTAAGATGAAATCCTGGAATTGAAGAATTCAATACAACAAATAAAAAATACAGTGGAAATCCTTAACAACAGAATCTGTGAAGCAGATATCTGACTTAGAAGACAAAGCACAGGAAAGTATATAGTCAGACCAAACGCAAGAAGAAAAAAATTAGAACACTAAAAAAAAAAAAAACTGTTGGGAATCTACAGGATACTATCAAACAACCCAACATATGGATTCTAGGAATTCCTGAAGACATGGAAAGAGAGAAAGGATTCGAAGGCCTTTTTAGTGAAATAATAACAAAAAATTTCCCCAATTTGGAGAAAGAAATCGACACCCGAGTACAGGAAGCACATAGATATCCTAACATACATCACCAGAAAAGATCTTTACCGTGACATATTATAATCAAATTCTCCACAGTAAAATATAAAGAAAAGATACTAAAATGGGCAAGAGAGAAACACCAGGTTACTTTCAGAGGATCTCTAATTAGACTCACAGTGGACTTCTTATCAGAAACCCTACAGGTTAGGAGAGAATGAAGAGATATATTCCACATCTTAAGAAAAAAAACCTGTCAACCCTACTATACTCTGCAAAGCTCTCATTTATGAACAAGGATTAAATAAAGATTTTCCATAACAAACAGAAACTGAAAGAATTTTTCACCACCCAACCAGCCCTGCAGAAGATGCTTAAGGATGTGTTGCAAACCCATCTATTTGCTGCCTACAAGAAACACATCTCACTAACAAAGATGCACACAGACTGAAAGTGAAAGGTTGGAAAAAGATATTCCTTGCTAACAGAAACCCAAAAAATAGCCATCCTAATATCAGACAAAATAGACTTTAACACAAAAACTGCTAAAAGAGACAAAGAAGGACACTATATAATGATTAAGGGATCAATTCAACAGGAAGATGTAACTATTAAAAATATGTATGCACCTAATTACAGGGTACCTGGCTATTTAAAGGAAATATTAAGGGATCTAAAGAGAGACATAGACTCCAATGGGAAATTTCAATGGGGAATTTCTTTTTTTTTTTTTTTTTTTTTTTTACAGGCAGAGTGGACAGTGAGAGAGAGAGACAGAGAGAAAGGTCTTCCTTTGCCGTTGGTTCACCCTCCAATGGCCGCCGCGGTCGGCGCGCTGCGGCCGGCGCACTGCGCTCGTCCGATGGCAGGAGCCAGGAGCCAGGTGCTTTTCCTGGTCTCCCCATGGGGTGCAGGGCCCAAGCACCTGGGCCATCCTCCACTGCACTCCTGGGCCACAGCAGAGGGCTGGCCTGGAAGAGGGGCAACCGGGACAGAATCCGGTGCCCCGACCGGGACTAGAACCCGGTGTGCCGGCGCCGCAAGGCGGAGGATTAGTCTGTTGAGCCACGGCGCCGGCCTCAATGGGGAATTTCAATACCCCACTTTCAGCAATGGACAGATCAACCAGACAGAAAATCAGCAAGGAAATAGCAGAGTTAATCAACACTACTGACCAAATGGAACTAATAGATATCTACAGAACTTTCCATCCTACAGTTGGAATAGATTTAACCAAAGATGTCAAAGATCTCTACAATGAGAATTACAAAATATTAAAAAAATAGAAGAAGATACCAAAAATGGAAAAATCTTCCATGTTCATGGACTGGGAGAATTAATATTATCAAAATGTCCATTCTTGCAAAACCAACTTATAGATTCAATACTATACCAATCAAAATACCAAAAACATTCTTCATAGATCTAGAAAAAATGATGCTGAAATTCATATAGAAACACAGGAGACCTTAAATAGCTAAAGCAATCATACAACAAAAACAAAGCTGGTGGCGGCCATCACAATATCAGATTTCAAGACATACTACAAGACAGTTAAAATCAAAACAGCTTGGTACTGGTATAAAAACAGATGGACAGACCAATGGAACAGAATAGAAATGCCAGAAATCAATCCAAGCATATACAACCAACTTATATATATATATATATATATATATATATATATATATATATATATATATATATTTTTTTTTTTTTTTTTTTTTGACAGGCAGAGTGGACAGTGAGAGAGGGAGACAGAGAGAAAGGTCTTCCTTTTGCCGTTGGTTCACCCTCCAATGGCCACCGCGGTCGACGCACTACGGCCGGCGCACCGCGCTTATGCGATGGCAGGAGCCAGGTGCCAGGTGCTTTTCCTGGTCTCCCATGGGGTGCAGGGCCCAAGCACTTGGGCCATCCACCACTGCACTCCTGGGCCACAGCAGAGATCTGGCCTGGAAGAGGGGCAACCGGGACAGAATCTGGTGCCCCAACCGGGACTAGAACTCGGTGTGCCAGCGCCGCAAGGCAACTTATATACAACTTATATATTTTTTTAAGATTTATTTGTTTATTTGAAAGTCAGAGTTACACGGAGAGATAAGGAGAAGCAGAGAGAGACGTCTTCTATCCACTGGTTCACTCCCCAGCTGGCTGCAAGGACCAGAGCTGCACCAGGAGCTTCTTCTGGGTCTCCATGTGGGTGCAGTGACCCAAGGACTTGGGCCATCTTCCACTGCTTTCCCAGGCCACAGCATAGAGCTGGTTCTGAAGTGGAGCAGCCAGGACTCGAACCAGTACCCATATGGGATGCTGGTACTGCAGGCAGTGGCTTTACCTGCTACGTCACAGCGCTGGCCCCTAATCAACTTATATTTGACTAAGGAGCTAAAACGATTCCCAGAGCAAGGACAGTCTCTTCAACAAATGGTGCTGGGAAAACTGGATTTCCACATGCAGAAGTATGAAGTAGGATACTTACCTTACACCTTACAAAAAAATCCATTCAAAATGGATTAAAGACCTAAATCTATGACTTGATACCATCAAATTACTAGAGAAAATTGGGGAAACCCTGCAAAACATTGGCACAGGCAAAGAATTCTTGGAAAAGATCCCAGAGGCACAGGCAATCAAAGCCAAAATCAACAAATGGGATTACACCAAATTGAGAAGCTTTTGTACTGCAAAAGAAACAGTCAGTAAAGTGAAGAGGCAACTGACAGAATGAGAGAAATTATTTGCAAACTATGTAACTGATAGAAGGATTAATAATCAGAATATAGAGAGATCAAGAAACTCCACAATAACAAAACAACCTAGTGAAGAAATGGGCAAAGGACTTAAACAGACATTTTTCAAAAGAGGAAATCCAAATGGCCAACAAACACATGAAAAAAATGTTAAGGAGAACTAGCCATTAGGGAAATGCAAATCAAAACCACAATGAAGTTTCACCTTACTCTAGTTAGAACTGCTTTCATATAGAAATCTACAAACAGCAGATGCTGGTGAGGATGTGGGGAGAAAGGTCTACTAATCCACTTTTGGTGGGAATGTAAACTGGTAAAACCACTATGGAAGTCAGTATGGAGATATCTCAGAAATCTGAAAATAGATCTACCATATGACCCAACCATCCCACTCCTGGGAATTTACCCAAGGGAAATGAAATCAGCAAATAAAGAGTTATCTGCACCCCATGTTTATTGCAGCTCAGTTTACACTAGCTAAGATATGGAATATACCTAAATGCCTGTTAACTGAAAACTGGATAAAAGAAATTATGGGATATATACTATATGGAATACTACACAGTGGAGAAAAAGAATTAAATCCAGTCATTTACAACAAAATATATGAATATGGAAAACATCATACTTAGTGAAATAAGCCAGTCCTATAGGGACAAATACCATATGTTCTTCCTGATCTGTGATAAGCGACAGAGTACGTAAAAGGAAATCTATAGAAGTGAAATTGACACTGTGAGAAGCAATGACTTGAACAGCCCTTGTCTTGACTGTTGAGGAACAGATTTTTTTTTTCTTAGTGGATAATGAGACTGGGAATGGGAGGGAGAGGAGGAGGCGGGGTGTGTGGGCGGGTATGTTGGAAATAATCACTATATTCCTAAAGTTGTACTTATGAAATTTGTACTCATTAAATATAAATAAAAGGTGTCTTTGGGGGGAAAAAAGTTACTGGCAAAAGGTGAATGTATTTTACTTTTTGATTACATCATTTCTTTTTTTTTTTTTTTTTTTTTTTTACAGGCAGAGTGGACAGTGAGAGAGAGAGAGACAGAGAGACAGGTCTTCCTTTTGCCGTTGGTTCACCCTCCGATGGCCGCCACGGCGGGCGCACCGCGCTCGTCCGATGGCAGGAGCCAGGAGCCAGGTGCTTTTCCTGGTCTCCCATGGGGTGCAGGGCCCAAGCACCTGGGCCATCCTCCACTGCACTCCCGGGCCACAGCAGAGGGCTGGCCTGGAAGAGGGGCAACTGGGACAGAATCCGGCGCCCCGACCGGGACTAGAACCCGGTGTGCCGGCGCCGCAGGGCGGAGAATTAGCCTGTTGAGCCACGGCGCCGGCCCTGATTACATCATTTCTATCAATGAAACTCAAGAGAATTTAAAAAATAATAACTAAGACTACTTAGAGAGAATCCTGAGAAGAAGAAAGAAATGAGGAGGATGACAGGGAAAGGGAAGGAAGGGGAGCTGGCACAGGAGGGAAGAAGTGAGGAGAGGGGAGAAATCGTTGGACCCCGCCTTGTCACAAACACCACACTCTAAACGCTTTCTGTACTGTTGGTCTAACTCAGTAACAGAAAACGCTCTCCAGGGATTATTTAGTGAGTGGACTTTATGAACCAAGAATTGTTTTTACGTCCTTTTGCGAAGTGTCACAGCAAGCTTGACTTGCTGAGCTGGGACTCACACAGTGTACAAAACACTCCCATGCCCAGTCTCTGCATTCACTCATCTGCCTGGAGATTTACTCGTGTAACTGGCAGAAGAAAGAATCTGAGTTTAAGGAAAAGGATGAAGAACATAGTTTTTTGGCTTCTTAGATGGAGTTTATGGTCAAAAACAAAACTATTTTTTGTGAGACTTGGGCTCAAGGGCAAGTGATGATGCCCGAGGTGAAGGAAGCAGGGGGCTTTTGAGGCTCTGGGCACATTCTAAGCTATCTCAAGATTCAGGGAGTAAGTGGCAAAAGTTAGAGAGGACGCTAATGTCTCTTCTCTGTCATGGAATCCAGCTGCCCTGACTCCCTGTAGTGTTACAAGCTACTTTAAGGTGCAGCCGTAGAAATTAGCAGAGCCAACCTAAGGGTGATAAAGCACTCTTGATACAGAGATATAATAATCAGAAACGTATTTACAATTAAAGAGGAAAAAAAAGAAACAGTTAAGATTAGAACATCACCAATGGAGGGAAAGAGGCCAACACCCAAAGTATCATGGCTGGGGAATCCTGAATAGTTTCTTCAGCATAGATTGGGAGGTCCTCCCCATGGAAGAGATTCCAAAGTCTCTTCCTCCCAAGTGCTGAACAAAGCTGGCATTCATCCACAAGTCCCTGTGTGACTAGGTAGGGTGTCCATTCTCCCAGGAACTGGATGGGGACGTGGGGGAACACACATTCGTCTGCTCTGTACCCCGTTTTGTTCTGTAGGCAAGCCAAGCCCACAAGAAAAACAGCACCTGTAGCTCTAGGCTTTTGAGTTTATGGCACAAGCAAGGACATGGAAGATCTTTATTTTAATAACAACCCTTCATCCATACCAAGGAGTAGAAGAAACTCTTGAAACATCTCTAGGGATAACCATTCAAATGAACACTGGCATTCTTGTGGGAAGGAGGGGCTTTAACCAAAATGAGCTTTGAGAGGCACACACTAAGATAACCAGGTTCCAGAGAAGAAAAGTGGGAAGGTATTGGATGATTACCATGACGGACAATCCGATATGGAAACTCTTAGAAGCTGCACCCTTTGGAATTCCCAGAAATAAGTGCAGTATATCTCAGGGGCACTGATTTCCAATCTCTAATTTCTTCATGGCTTTAGGAAACTGACACACTGGTTCCAAAATTCACATGGCAATGCAAAGGGCTGAGAATATCAGGTTAAAAGAAGAACAAGTTTGTAAGATTTAAATTCCCCACCATCAAGACATATTAAGATAGAACAATTAAGATAGTGTAGTTGCTGCCTACAAAGAGTTACATCTTCTGCATAAAATACCTATTTATTGAAGACAAGCACACATTTCTGTTGCCTCCGTTTATCTGTGAACTGTGGAACTATTTTACCTTAAGGACTGAAAAACAGTTTTGTGGATTATAAATTTCTTTCATAGTGTGTTTTCTGATTTTTGACTTCTTAATATGGTTGTACTACAATATGCTTGGTTGATTTAGGTTGCACATTATCTGAATTCACTGATCATTCCTATAATTTTAGAGTATCATTTGTTTGAAAAACCTACATTACCTACATGTTTTTTGATATTTGATAATGAAAAACACCCTCTGCTTGTTTATTTCTGAAAAAGAACCATATTTAGTGATTATTTTAGATAGTGATATTAGAGCATTCATCTCTGTATAAATTATTTCATACAGGGAAGAGTGCTGATCTGTACCTATGGTTCTTATTGAAAACAAAATTGGATGTTCATTTCTGTGATGTTATGAATACATTTCTATTTTATTTTGAAACAGTTGCCAAACTAATACTGTAACACTGCAGGACATTAAAAATGTTAAAGGATGGCTCAGCATTAGAAGCAGATCGTGTCCCAAAATTCTAAAACAGCAGTGTATATTGTGGTTTGTATAAAGCCTAGTGGTAATTTTCAGACTAACTTCCATGGCGCCCTGTTAGCACTACCACTATACCCTGCTGTATAATAAACAATCTTAGACATGTATCAACTGTTGATACAGATGTTAGTCCCTAACCACTTTTTATATGTTTTAAATTTTTGAAATTCAAGTGTACCTGCCATAATATAAAATAAACACTAGATTGAAAAAAAATAGTGTAGTATATCCACAAAGATAGATAAATAGACCAATGGAGCAGAATAAAGTTCTGAAAAAAAATCATACAAGAACAAGAACTTAATTAATGACAAAGACCTTGCAGTATCCTTTGTAGAAGGGAAAGGATAATCCTTTTTCATTATCAAAATGACTCAATCCATACCTCATATCTCCAACAAAAATGAATTCCAGAAGAACTTCAGATTTAAATATGAAATATAAAATAATAAAGCTTTGGGGCCAGCACTGTTGGATAGTAGGTTGGGTCTCTGCCTGTGGTACCAGCATCCCATATGGGTGTTGTTTCGTGTCCTGGCTGCTCCTCTTCTGATCTATCTCTTGCTAGTGGCCTGGGAAAGTAATGGAAGACGGCCCAGGTGCTTGGGCCCCTGTGCCCTCATGGGGCACCTGGAAGAAGCTCCTGGCTCCTGGCTTCAGATCAGCCCAGCTCTGGCCATTGCAGTCATTTGGAGGCTGAACCAATGGATGGAAGGCCTCTCTCTGTTTCTTCTCTCTGTCTCTCTCTCTCTGTCTCTCTCTCTCTCTCTCTCTGATTCTGCCTCTAGAATAAATAAATAAATTAATCTTTGAATAATAATAATAAAACTTTGAGAAGACACTACGGAATATCTATGAGTTTAAGCAAGAAGTTCATAAATAAGATACAAAAGGTATTCACCATAAAAGAAAAAATTGAATTACACTATGTTAGAGTAAGAACTTTTGCTCCTCAAAAGACATCATTAATAGAGTTAGAAAGCAACCACAGACTAGAAGATATTTGCAATATATAATCACCAAAGATCTGCATCCCAAAATCATAAAGAATCATAAAAATAAAAACTACAAATGATCAAATTTTAAAGCAGGCAAAAAATTTTAACAGATGTTTCATAAGAAACATGAGAATGTGCTTGCTCTCCTTAGCTATCAAAGAAATCTACTTTAAAACCACCATGAGACCATGCCACTAGAATGGCAAAAGTGAAAATGAAAATATTAAGTATTAGAAAGGGTGTGGTACAATCATAAATCTCTTAGACTATCGTTGGATTTACAGATTGGTTCCCAACCACTGTGGAAACTATTTAGAGTACCTACTAAAAGTTAATATATGACCTCCTAATTCCACTCCTGAGTATAAAAGCAACAGAAATGGAAAGACTTGTTCAAGGGTTTTTATAACTATACTGTTCTTTAAAAACAATTATTTATTTATTTGAAAGGCAGAGTTATAGAGATAGATGTAAGTGTGTGTGTGTGTGTGTGTGTGTGAGAGAGAGAGAGAGAGAAAGGAGAGAGGAGAGAGGAGAGAAGAGAGAAGAGAGAAAGAAGAGAGGAGAGAAGAGAGAAGAGAGAAAGAAGAGAGGAGAGAGGAGAGAATCTTCCATGCCCTGGTTCACTCCCCAAATGGCCACAATGGCTGGGGCTAGACTGGGCTGAAGCCAGGATCCTGAACTCCATTCAGATCTCCCACCTGGGTGGCTGGGGTCCAAGTACTTCAGCCATCTTCCATTGCTTTCCCAGGCACATTAGCTGGTAACTGGATTGGAAGTGGAGCCTCCAGGACTTAAATTGGCAGGTATATGGGATGCCAGTGGCACAGGCAACAGCTTAACCCAGTAAGCTACAATGCCGATCCCATTACACTGTTCTTAAGAGTAAAGACAGGGCCGGCGCCACGGCTCAATAGGCTAATCCTCCACCCTGCGGCGCCGGCACACCGGGTTCTAGGCCCGGTCGGGGCGCTGGATTCTGTCCCGGTTGCCCCTCTTCCAGGTCAGCTCTCTGCTGTGGCCAGGGAGTGCAGTGGAGGATGGCCCAAGTGCTTGGGCCCTGCACCCCATGGGAGACCAGGAGAAGCACCTGGCTCCTGCCTTCGGATCAGCATGGTGCGCCGGCCACAGCGCGCCAGCCACAGTGGCCATTGGAGGGTGAACCAACAGCAAAAGGAAGACCTTTCTCTCTGTCTCTCACTGTCTATAACTCTACCTGAAAATAAATTTTTAAAAATTTTTAGAGTCAGATTTGTGTAAGAAATCTTCCTTTTAAATATTGCTTTTAAAAGGTATGAATTTTTGTTTATTTGAAAGGCAGAGAGACATAGACAAACACACAGAAAAAAAGAGACAGAGACTGAAAAAGATTGTCCATCCATTCGTACATTGGCATACTCTCCAAATACCTGCGACAGCCCTAGCTGGGTCAGGCCCAAAAAACAGGGAGCCAGAAATTCAACCCAAGTCTCCCATGTGGTTGCAAGCACTAAACTGCTGGAGCCATCACCTGCTGCCACGAGGACTGTGATGAGCAGGAAGCTGGAATGGGGAGCAGAGGCAAGATGTGAACTCAAGCACTCAGGTATGGAATGGGGCATCCCAAACAGCATCTTAGCCGCTGTTCCAAACTCCTGCCCCTAACTGTTGCTTTTTGAAAATAAAAGTAAAAATATTGTGTCAGTTAAATATAGCATCTCTGAGGGCCAGATTGCTAGCTTTCATTCTTTCTCCACTTATGCACCCAGAGCTTGGGAGGAAGGGATAGAAAAGACACTGTGCTCCCCCCAAAATCCTACAACCTCTCCTTAGTGTCCTGTGACTTAGTCAGGAACAGGTCCTCAGAGAAGCCTAAGACGAAAAAAAAAAAAAAAGGTACACATTGGGGCAGTATAACCACATCCAGTTGCCAATCATAACCCCAAAGCCCTAAAGAGGATCCCTATGTGATGAACAATGCAGGCTCACAGAAGGTGAAGTATAACTTTACACATTGTCCTTTCTTAATTAGGATAAAACCCAATTTGCAAACAGCTAGATCCATGAAGTGAGATCAGGAAGGGGATCAGCGAACAGAGGAAAACACATTACCAAAGATCTTTCCCCTGGGGATTCCAAAATGGGTCTTTTCCTTTATGAGTTCGCTCAAGGCAAACATCTTGTCATGGCCTCTGCTATGCTTTGGAAACAGTCTAAGTGAAATTTGCTTTTATTAGCAACAAAAATCCAATTTCTTCTTCCTATTCAACAGAGGGAAGAACTAAATTAACTGGCCTGCGCCTACACAAGGCATTCCCAACAGTTGCCGTTAGTCCAATTGTTTGGAATTTGGAATGCATTTTCACACAGAATCAAAGTGATGCCTATGAATCAGGTTTTCATGACTAGGTCAAAAGAACTTAATTAGCCCATGATGAAACTAAAATATTGATTTTGCCATAAAGAATAGACTAAACCACTGTCCTAACAAAGAATAAGAAAACAGAGCAAATAAATTGATAAATTCAGTTACCACTTAGTAAATCTTGCTTAAGATGCAATTTCAGTTTGATGTTCAGAAGATCCACAGTGAATGTGAGAACAGATTTAGGGGCAAAGGTAACAAAATCCTATTGCAAGTGAGTGAAGACGGAAAAGGGAGAGGAGCAAGCAGAGCCAGGTGCGCTTGTTCTTACAGGACCTTGATGTGGAAAAAGGAGAAGATTGTCATTTTAGCAGAAAGGGGACTCAAGACCGATGGGGTAAAGCTAGTGCAGCTCTTTGAGCAGGCACGCAGGCTGCTAGGAAGAAAGGTAAAGCCTGGTAGCTGGTCTCTGCCACCTGTTCTCTGCTTCCCTTCCTAATAAGAGAACCCTGATTCTTAATCAGAGTCTCAATACACCTAATTAAAGCACTATATTCACCAGGCTCCTTTGCAACTAGGTGTGACCTTGCGACGAAATCCTGGCCAAAAAGATGTAAGTAGAACTTTTAGGTGGGACATTTGGAGACACTGTTGACTCAGCTTATAGAAAGCCCCTTTTGCCCAATTCACTAATGAGGGGAGGCTGTAAGATGACCAAGCTGATTCGGTGAAACACTAAAGTAAAGATTAATAAGCCACCCTGAAATAATAATGTTAAGTTACAAAGTGTCAATTGTTCTTCAAAGTAATAAAACCATCTCTCCTCAGGAAAGTTTATTTGCATTTTATCAGTTGTTCCAAGTTAATATCTAACTCTAGAGTTTGAACTCTACTCAACAGTGACAAAGTGTAGGACATTCCCCAAGAATGAGTTGGAGGAACTAGACAATGCTATATGCTACTGGGAGAAAACAGTCTCTTCCTTTATTTCCAAGTTTCAGATAATTTTCCTGAGCACTAGTGTTAGGTAGGAAGTCAGAAATGAGCCTATGTGTGTGTGACAAAGGCCTAAGGCATTGACATCCAGGCCCAGCATCTGCATCTCAAAGTCATCCTGAGAACCTTCCAGGTGCAGCCCAGTATCTGCACTTGAAACATCCTGCCCCTTCTACCCGATAACCATCCTACCTCTAACCAGGGATACCCAGCCAGGCTTCTCCCTGTCTGATAACTTCAGGGGGGAAACTCAGAAAGGATTTTTTTCATATTTACATCCAAAAAGTCCTTTGTTCCAGGAGGAGAAGAGGTGGGAAGTCAGGACCCATCCCCTTAAAAACCCCTGGCCTCAACCAGACTGCGTGCTCAGCCCTCTGCCTCTCTGCTGAGCCGCCTCCATGGCCTGCCCAGGTGTACTCTCTCCACTTAGCCATGTAACCCCGCTCTCCCCCATTCTGAGCTACTGGGCACTCTCTTTCAGGTTCTGTCTGGAGAGGTGCCCATCCGTTCTTACGGATGTCCCCACCCTAATAAATCTTGCTATTTTGCTTTCCACTACTGTCTCATGCCTGAATTCTTTCTTGCACGAAGACAAGAATCCTTGCTTTCTCCAGTAACACTAGCTTCCTTCCTCCTGCTAGCTGGAATGTAGATGCAATGGCTGGAGCTGCAACAGCCATGAGATTGGAGCCATGAACTGGCATGGCCTGACATGGAGAGAAGGAGCCTGTGTTAGGTAACAAGTGAGAAATTTAGCCTATGTGTGAGAGAGACAGGCTTGCAGACCTGCACCTACTACAGAAGCTCCAGAAGCCCAGCATTTTGCACTTCAAAGTCCTGCTCAGACCCTGATAACTGTCCAGGTGGTCCCAGCCCTTCCCCCCTAAGAAAAGCTCCCAGGAGAATTCTCTCTTTAGGATCAAATGGGTTACCTGACCAGATAACATGGGGCAGTAAGGGAAGCCCTTCTCTGCTCTGCCCCAGCTCCAGCAAATCTGGGGAGGACTCTGCTAATTTTCACCCAACAAACCCCTCCAGGACTTCTTACCCTTTGTCCTGGAGGAGAGGGGAAGGTGGGCAAACAGACTTCCTTAAAGACCTAGGGACTCCAAACAGACTATGCTCAACTCTGCCTCTCGGCTGAGCCGCCTGCCCAGGTGCTGCTCAGGTGTATTCTCTCCATTCAACCACGTGGCCTCGCTCTCCCCCAGTCCGACTGACTCTCTGTCCCTTCCATTCTGACGGATGCCCTATCCCCAGTAAAGCCTTATCACTCTGCTCTCTGTCTCACGCCTCAATTCTTTCTTGCATGAAGACAAGAACCCCACAGCTCTGGTGACACCTGGAGCCCTGGTGACCCTGCAGCCACCAGAACAGCCCTGCACCACCTACTTCTGGACTTCTTCTATAAGAGAGAGAAACAGACCTTTCTCTTACTTAAGCCACCAGTCATATATGTAACCAAACCAAAGGAGGCAGAGAGAGAGAAAGAAAAATAAGTAATGTTGAAAATTCAGTGGCCCATGGCCCTCAGTGAGGTTGCAAACAGGCAGGGAAGCCTCTTAGTGACACCAACCAAAGAAGGTGCAGATAATTTGGGAGTTTCCAGTGAAACACACTGTTCAAGCTAATGGTTAAGTAGTTTTACCACAACCATGGAGAAGAAACTGATGAACTAACTAAAAACTACAGAGAAACTGATAAAGTTGTCCATAAAAACTTGGATGATGACACATATGGGATATCAGAATATTTATAAATTTGTTTAAGTGCACCAAAAACCTTACTTGATCTATTTTCTTGGTATAATCCCCTTTTTAAATTGTATATGCAGTATATATTACTACATTCTGCATACAGTAGAAACCCAGTAACAATACATATATTAAATCTACATATTGTTGGGGCTGGTGCTGTAGCATAGTGGGTAAAGCCACTGCCTGCAATGCTGGCATCCCATATGGACACCAGTTCAAGTCCTGGCTGCTCCACTTCCTATCCAGCTCTCTGCTATGGCCTGGGAAAGCAGCAGAAGATGGCCCAAGTCCTTGGGCCCCTGCACCCATATGGGAGACCTGGAAGAATTCCTGGCTCCTGGTTTCGGATTGACTCAGCTCCTGTCATTGTGGTTAATTGGGGAGTGAACCAGTGGATGGAAGACCACTCTCTCCCTCTCTGCCTCTCCTTCTCTCTCTGTGTAACTCTTTCAACTAAATAAATCAATTTTTTAAAAAACAATATATTGTTGTCTACTTTATATACTCGCACTTACGTATTACTCTGCAGAATTTTATTCCCAAAGCACGTTTGACCTACTGTTATTGGTGATTTAAGAATCTCCCAGAGTGGCCGGCGCCGTGGCTCAACAGGCTAATCCTCCGCCTTGCGGCGCCGGCACACCGGGTTCTAGTCCCGGTCGGGGCGCCGGATTCTGTCCCGGTTGCCCCTCTTCCAGGCCAGCCCTCTGCTGTGGCCCGGGAGTGCAGTGGAGGATGGCCCAAGTGCTTGGGCCCTGCACCCCATGGGAGACCAGGAAAAAGCACCTAGCACCTGGCTCCTGCCATCGGATGAGCGCGGTGCGCTGGCCGCAGTGCACCGACCGCGGTGGCCATTGGAGGGTGAACCAACGGCAAAAGGAAGACCTTTCTCTCTGTTTCTCTCTCTCTCACTGTCCACTCTGCCTGTCAAAAAAATTAAAAAAAAAAAAAAAAAAGAATCTCCCAGAGTAATTTTGCCTGTGAGTTTTGCTTATGTGCTGACTGAAGAATCTAATCTCCACCTTAAGATGCGATTCACTCCTAGAGAAGTCAAAAGGGGATCTGATCATTAAACTGACAGAAAGATGAGCTTAAAGCCAGAAGGAAGGAGGAAAGTGTAGAAAGAGCTAAGTGTGTTTGGGAAGTAGGGAAACCAGCAACTTCTCAGCTAATCTTTGCATAAGACAAGCCATCTGCCAAGAGGAAGTGGGTAAGTTGGGGAGAAAGATAGCCAGGATGCATGGGAAAGTGATGGGTTTCAGAATGGGTTTGGAAGCTGACCAGGAACTAGTAAGCTGTTTTGTTTTGGTTGGTTTGTTTGGAAAGATGATAAGCAAAAGGATAGGTCTAAGCCTTATACATCACTCAGTCCCAAATCAGCCTCCACTTCCTAGCTCTCTATTCATACTCCCCATGGGAGGAGTTGGGGGATAGGAAGGAAAAAGATCAAGCAGTTATTTACTAAATCTTGTCCACTCAGAGTAAATACAGTGCAGTTGGTAAATGAGATAACATTCAGCAAGTTGTGTAACCTGGTCACATTTGTCCTAGAGCTGACATTTCAGTCACTTGCTTTAAAGTTATTTTAGAATTAAACTCTGTTTGTTGTGACTAGCAGGCACTTAATAAACATTAAATGATTAGCCAAACACAAGCAACTGAGTGTTTTGCAACTATCCATGTTCTGTGGAAGCCCTTGTTTAGAAGAAAAATTTGCCAAGAAATGATCCCCTTGCCTTGTGAGGAATCCACCTGTGTAGACCTGCGTGCCAGGTCTCTGCTGCTGCCATGTCTGCTCCCTTTTGAAGGCATACATACCTTCCATGTTCCTAAACAGCACTTTGCTTCCTTTTAAGTCAAAAAGAACTGAAAATGGGGGCCAGAGAGAAAAGGACTGAGCATGAATGCTAGAACCTTACATAACAGGTATTTTTATATCACAATTTAAACCTAATACCATTTTCCTTTAGTGGCTATATTTGTTTTTGAGAGCACAGTATTTTAAAATAACATGCTGTGCTGAATTGCTCTCCACTGGCGGTTCACCCTGGGACTTGCTGATATCATCCAAGTGGTTGGCTGTGTTGGTGCGTGTGGCGGTCACAACACTAATGAAGCAATGCTGGGGTATCTTCTGTGATAGACAGCAGGGAGCACCCTCCGGTTTTAGACAACAATCAAATCAAAAAGGCAGCAGGAGGCAGAATCTGGCAGTGACCTGCTAGCCATGGCTGTCTCCTCACATGAACTGGGGCTGAATTTCTTGGTAGTTAAGAAAGGTCAAGTTTGGTTCACCTTAAGAGAAAGGAAACTGCTTTTCTGTAAACTTCTGTGCTACCTAAAGGTGTCTAGTTGAGGCAACAAAGCAGAATTCCTCTTGGGGACGTGGACCAAGGTGACCTTGAATGGAGAATAGACTAGATTTAAGACAGAGATGGCAGACTCAATGAACTTGCTTTGAAGTGTCTCCCAAAATGACCACATAGGAACTTTGAACCCAGCTTGTGTGATGTGGGCAGCTTTTGCCTGTTCCCTTTCATGCCTTTTTAGCTATTGGTGCAACAATGATTTTGCCCCTGAGCAGCCACTTAAATAAGCCAGATGATCCTGACTGCACTTCTACTCTGAGCTAGACATAGAGACCAACACATAAAGAAGGGAAGCCCCATATTTCAAGGTCAGTGACCTTGAAAGAGCCCCAAGCTCTGGAGGAGCTGAAATAAAGTTGGAAAGCAGCTGTCTCCACAACCCCCAGAAGGGTCTGTTGGTTGCTGCCTGGAGCCAAGTTGAGGAGCTGGAAGAGGGAGGTGAAAGACCAGGTTCTTCCTCAGAACACACAAAAAAAGATTCAAATGAATGTCATAGAGAAAACCATAATGCACTGGTGACTCTACAGGTATTGTCCAAACAAGATCATGGGGATATCCTATTGCCCTCTGGTAAGCAAGTTAAATTAAGGAAAATGGAAACACTCTTGCTGACCACTTCAAGTACCTTCTTTGCCATCCAGGACCAATCACGTCCCAGCTTCTCCCTGATTTACAAATTATAACGGGAGAGTATGTGCTACTTTTATTACTCATTTGAAATGGAGCATTTTTGTGCAAGGCAGTTTTCCAAGAATATAACTAGAGGGAATATAAATTTCTACACTATAAAGATTTAATGCTAAAGAGTTTTTTTAGGTGGCAATCAATAGACAGAGATCACTGTGTTGGCTCTGTGGTATAATGAGTTAAGTCGCCACCTGCAATGCCAGCATCACATATGGGTGCCGGTTCAAGCCCTGATTCCTCCACTTCACATCCAGCTCCCCGCTAATGCGCTTGAAAAAGCAGCAGAAGATGGCCCTAGTCCTAGGGTCCCTGCCACCCATGTAGGAGACCTAGAAGAAGCTCCTGGCTCTTGGCTTCGGCCTGGCCCAGGCCTGGCCCTGTGGCCTATGGGGGAGTGAACCAGTGGATGAAAGATCTCCCTCTCTCTCTCTAACTCTGCCTTTCAATAAAGTAAATCTTTTTTTAAAAAAAGAAACAGATCACACAGCAAATAAACCTGATGTGCATATGTATGCAATCTCTTAAAAATGCTGGAGTTGATTCCCAAACATTAGTATCATTGAATTCAATATGTAAAAAATATCAAACAGCCGCCCAGGATCTTGCAGTCTGTCTGCAGGAAGCTGTTCTAAAGCAGCACAGTTTGTTGAAAGGACTTCAAGGGATGGATGAGTTTTCAAGTATGTCGAGAGAGGAGTACAAAGAAACTAGTCAGCAGGTTTTTCTTGTCACAGCAGCAGTATGAGAATAAAATGTAATTCGCAAGGCAGATACAGTGGGGAAAGACATCCATGCAAAAGAAATGAACATTCCATTTGCTAAATATTTCTGTATATACTCTGGACTTTTAATAAATAGTATCAGGTGGTTTGAGGTCAGGGATGCAGGGGAGGAGAATAAATTTTCATTCTGTGACTTAAGTTGATTGATTGACTGATTGATTTGTAAAGCAGAGAGAGAAAGAGGGAAGAGATCAAGATCTTCCATCTGCTGGTTCACAGTGGCAACAGACAGGTCTGGGCCAGCTCAAATCCAGGAGCCAGGAGATCCATCTGCTCCTCCCTATGAGTGGCAAGGACCCAAGTCCTTGGCCATGATTTGTGGCATTGCTGGCACAAAAACAGGAAGCTGGATCAGAAGCAGAGTTGATTTCCATTGTTTGAAAATACTATATTTGATTTACACATTTTGTATCTGATGGACATTTGGGTTATTTTAACTTTTTGATTATTATAAATAATGCTATGAATATTTGTGGACATATGTTTTCAATTCTCCTGAGTATATAGCTAAAGATAGATTTACCAGGTGATTGCATGTTAACTTTATGTTTATTCCTTTTTAAAAAATATTCAATTTGAAAGTCAGAGTTACAAAGACAGAGGGAGAGACAAAGAGAGAGGAATCTTCCATCCTCTGGTTCACTCCCCAGATGGCTGCAATGGCCATCACTGGGCCAGAATGAAGCCAGGAGCTTCTTTTGGGTCTCCCACATGGCTACAGGGCCTAAACATTTGGGCCATCTTCTGTTGCTTTTCCCAGACCATTAGCAGGGAGCT
Organism: Sylvilagus floridanus; assembly: GCA_949820135.1. Lineage (NCBI taxonomy): Eukaryota > Metazoa > Chordata > Mammalia > Lagomorpha > Leporidae > Sylvilagus > Sylvilagus floridanus. The sequence continues at coordinate 121,069,064 of OX463241.1, read as the reverse complement.
GGTTCAGAAGTGGAGCATCCAGGACAAAAACTGGTGCCTATATGGGATGCTGGCATCTAAGATGGTGGCTTTATCCACTACACCACAGTGCCAGTCCTGTATATTTTTTTGAGGACTTCCCAAAATAGATTTTCAATTGATTATCTTTTATCATTATGTTGTAGTTCTATTGTGTATTCACAAGTTTCTTATCAAATATGTGATTTACAAATATTTCCCCATTCAGTGGGTTATCTAATGGTGTCTACTGAAGTCCCAATGTTTTTAATATTGAAGCCCAATTTATTTTGTCACTTGTGCTTCTAGTGTCATAACTAATATGTCTTAGCATAAAGATTTACTTTTGCATTTTCTTCTAGGAGCTTTATAGTTTTAGCTCTTTGATTAAGATATATAATCCTTGTTAAGTCAATTTTGTGTCTTATGTAAGGAAGGCAACTATCTTTATTGTACTGCACATGGCTATCTGGTTGTATCAGCACCATGTGTTGAAAAAGACTATTCCTTCTGGTGCTGGCACTGTGGCACAGAGGGTTAAAGCCCTGGCCTGAAGCACCAGCATCCCATATAGGCACAGGTTCTACTCCCAGCTGCTCCTTCTCTGATCCAGCGCTCTGCTGTAACCTGGGAAAGCAGTAAAGGATGGCCCAAGTCCTCGGGCCCCTGCACCCACATGGGAGACCTGGAAGAAGCTCTTGGCTCCTGGCTTCAGATCTGCACAGCTCCGACCGTTGAGGCCATCTGGGGAGTGAACCAGTAGATGGAAGACCTCTCTCTCTGTCTCTACCTCTCTCTGTAACTCTTTCAAATAAATAAAATAAATCTTAAAAAAAAAAAAAAGACTATTCCCTCCTTCCCTCATTATAAGATTTTATTTATCTGAAAGGCAGAGTTACACAGACACACACACACAAAGTGGGGGGGGAGATGGGGGGAGAGAACTCTTATATTGGCTGGTTCACTTCTCAAATGGCTGCAACAGCTGGGGCTAGGCCAGGCTGAAGGCAGGAGTTAGGAGTTTCTTCCAGGTCTCCCATGTGGGTGCACGGGCCAAAGGACTTGGACCATCTCCCAGGGCTTTCCTAAGCATATTAACAGGGAGCTGGATCAGAAGTGGAGAAGCCACGAGTGGAACCAATGCTGATATGGCATGTTGGCATTGCAGGTAGCAGCTTAACCCATTCTGCTGCAATGCCGCCATCCTCCCCCCTCATGCTATCATCTTGACACCCTCGCTAAAAATCAATTGAGCATGAATGTGAAGGTTTCTTATCTAGACTCTCAATTTGATTTCACTGATCTCTATGTGTATCCATGTGCCAGTTTCAGTCTTGATTACTGCAGCACTGTTAGTAAGTTTTGAAAATCAGGATGTGAATTTTCTAAGCATGTTTGTTTTCAACATTTTCACCAAATTTAGGAAGTTTTCAGTGATGATTTCCTCAGATGTGTTTTTTTCTGTTTCCTTCTCTCTTCCTAACTCTGGTACTCCAATTAAGTATATATTCGTACATTTAAATGTGTCTCACATTTCTCTGAGAATTTGTTTGGTTTTATTTGATTCATCATTACTGCACACTATCTCCATTGATTCTTCTGCCAGTTTAAATCTATTGTTTTTTAAAAAGATTTATTTATTTGTTTATTTATTTGAAAGTCAGAGTCACACATAGAGAGGAGAGGCAGAGAGAGAGAGAGGTCTTCCATCCGCTGGTTCACTCCCCAACTGGCCGCAATGGTTGGAGCTGTGCCAATCCGAAGCCAGGAGCCAGGAGCTTCTTCTGGGTCTCCCATGTGGGTGCAGGGGTCCAAGGACTTGGGTCATTTCCCACTGCTTTCCCAGGCCATAGCAGAGAGCTGGATCAGAAGTGGAGCAGCTGGGACTCGAACCTGCACCCATACGGGATGCCAGCACTTCAGGCCAGGGTGTTAACCCGCTGTGCCTCAGCGCCAGACCCTAAATCTATTATTAAGAAGCTCTAATGCATCTTTCACTTTGTCATATATTTCAATTCTAGAATTTTTATTTATTTTATTTATTTTTTTTTATTATTTTTTTTTGACAGGCAGAGTGGACAGTGAGAGAGAGAGACAGAGAGAAAGGTCTTCCTTTGCCGTTGGTTCACCCTCCAATGGCCGCCGCGGACGGCACGCTGCGACCAGCGCACCACGCTCATCCGATGGCAGGAGCCAGGTGCTAGGTGCTTTTTCCTGGTCTCCCATGGGGTGCAGTAGAATTTTTATTTATATATATTCAAGTTTGTGTGTCTCCTAGTAATGTGTGTATCCCTTCCACCCACACAATTTTCTGTCTCTCTCATCTATTTGATGAGACATTGATGTATTTTCCTTTACTCTTTGAGCATATTTGTGATAACTACTTTGAAGTTTTACTGTTACATTTGGGCCTTCTCACAAGCAGTTTGGGTTGACTACCATTTTTTTTTTCTTTCCTTGTGTGTGGGTCAACTTTCCTGTTTCTTTGCTTATGCTTCAATTTTTTGTTGTTGTTTAGAGTTAGACATTTTAATAATGCATTTTAGCAAGTCTTGATACTAACCATCTTCTACCTATCTCTGGTTTTTGCTGTTTAGTGACCTGGCTGGACTACATTACGGAAGTCTGTTTTCACACAGTATGAAGTCTCCAAAGTTCAATGGCATTTTGATTGCTCTATTCTCATAATGCTCTGGAACATAAATTGCTCTATTGGATCTGATTAGATCTGGGATCTTTTGCAGTTTTTAAGGCTGATCTTTGAGTTTTGGTTCAATCCTAGGAGGAATCTCCTTAGCTATTTATTTTCCTGGTTCTGTTTAGTATACCAGCTGAACTAGGGTTTAGCTCACTGCTCTCCTGGGGCTACCAGGCTCCTTGTTAAATGCATATCAGCAGAACCTCCATTTTGCAAGCACCCTTAGGCATGGACTTCCTCACACTCTGTTTCAGGTAAGTCACTCTCCTTGAGATTGCAGAGCTCTGTTCTCATGGCCTGCTCTTGCTATGCAGAACCTCTGCACCACTGCTCCAGAGTTGGAGACAGGGACAGCAACATGCTTCTCTCACGGTAACATCTGCATAGCAGCAGCACACTGGATAGGAACAGTAGTCTCTCCTCTTCCCGACTTTCCTGGTCCAGAGGCAACTTCACCCCCAGAAGCAGAGCGGGTCAAGAGCATTTGGGGTCCTGTATTCTCCACCCAATGCCTAGGGGAGAGCCTAGCAGTGGGGGCTGATGGAAGGAAAGGAGCCCCCAATTTCTTGGCTGACTTCACCATGGAGCTGAGGAGATGAGAAATGCTGGTAGACTGCACTCTTGGAGAGACTGGAAGCTGAGGGGACAGGAGGGAGCCACATCAACCTGGAGTATATCTCCCTAAATACTGAGTCGGGGGTAGAGAGAGGCAGGGATAAGATCATACCTCAAGTGCCACAGACTCTTACTTCCCAGATTTGGTAGATCCTGAGTAAATGTTTATGCCATCAGGAAATCTCTAGAGACTTTAAGTTGTGTTGTTTCCTTAAAAAGAAAAAAATTATTTGAGAGGCAAAGAGAGAAAGATGATCCAGGTATCCCCCATGGGTGGCAGAGACTCAACGACCTGATCCATAACCTTCTGTCTCCCTGGGTGAGCATCAGAAGGAAGCTGGCATCAACAGCGAAGCTAGGACTCAAACCCAGATACTCTGAGGTGTTCAGGTGTCTTTACTGCTAGGCTAAGTGCTCATCCCTTTAAGTAGTTTTTATTTCTAATAATTTTCACCAGTTACTGTTGTTTCACTGAGAAGAAGGTCCAAGAAACTTCTCACACCAGTGTTCTAGAATGGATCTTTGATACTTGTATTTGGTTTTTTAGCACAAAGAATCACAGTTCAAACCAGGTTGAAAACGAGGGAAAAAAAATGAGAACTTCCTAGTCCAAGAAAATGTGTTGGTCATGGTTACTTAGTTCTGGGGGAGCTTGTGGTCCAGCTCACTCTGGAGTTAGGCCACTTCTTGGCAGAAGTAGCAGCAGCAAAGCTGTGGGCAGTGATGTACGACAGGCTGGCACTGCTGTGAGGAACGTTCTGTTACAGCCAGGTGGTTCTCCTGGCCAGACAAGAAAGGAAACAGGCTCTAGAGAAGGGAAAGGTGGGGTGCATTGTGAGTCTCTGCAGGGCAGGAAGCAGAGAGGGAGAGGTGAACTGAGAAAAGTCAGGGGCTGGGTCTCCAGCAGGCAATGTTTGTAAAATATTCACCAGCCTACTCAAAGACTCTGTAAAGCAGCAGTAATGATATGGGGCAGAAGATTAGAAATAGGTGAGCTGCAATTTTTGCCAGCCCTGCATTGTAATTCTACCTCCCTATCTGTCAATATGTCCACTTTCCCATGATGCACCTGTTTATCATCCAGGACCAGGAAGGAGGAGACACCATGATGGCCATGTAGAAGTTAAACTCAATGTGGAGGTCCTATGAAAGTGTCGCACACCTATCTAGACTCTACCCCATCTCATAAGAGAGACTGATAATGTGGGAGGGGCCCCTTTTGCTCTTGACTAGGCTTGAGGATCCTTCTCAGATCTCCTTCTCTCTCACCTCAGAGGCAATGCTCTGGCCCACTCATAATCGATATCTCTCCATGTGGGGTTGCCCACATTCACACATGAATGTATATTCATTCTCTCCGTTTTAAGTAAATCCAGCCCTCATTTGTGCATGGAATGTACACCTTTGCTTTGAATCATTATCTCTGTGAGGGTAAAAACCTGGAATAAAAATCAGTATCACATACTAGTATAGTATAATAGCATCACATACTCATAGTATACTACTCACAATACACATATACTCAATACTATCATGTACTCATATTCTGTGAACTTTAACTCAACAACAGAAGTTCTCTCTGCTAAGTCAAAGGTGGAGTTAAGAGCATGAAAAACAAAGAAATGCTAGTCACTCAAATTACTGTTCTGAAGATAGAAACTAATTCAGTAATAAAAGTAATAAAGAAATTCAATAACTAAATATTTGCTTAGGTCATCTGTAATAGAAACAACTATAAAATAACTATTGTTAAACACATTTTGACATGTCTAAAAATAGATTGCTAGGTGATTATATTTTAAAAGATATTTCTCACAAATTCTTAAGTGAAAAACAGGTTACAAATCAATGTGTACAGCACAATCTGATTTTGTTTGTGCACAGCGAACGATCTGGAATATTAATAAAAATAGCTCCCAGAGCATTTGGCTCTATTACCAAGAACTCGTTATTCCATATACTCATTGCAAAAAGCCCATGAAGAAAGAACCACTGTCATGTCCATTTCCAGATGAAGAATCTATAGCAACCAGATTTCTACAAAGTTTTCAACTTGAGACAGAAGTCTAGGGCAATTTATGAGTATGCAGTGCTAGTGCTACTATAAAACACTGCCTCCTGATATACAGAGGTCAGTAACAATTCTCACTGCATAGCAAGATAACTGTTGGTCTTGATTATGTACTAATTATGTTTTTGCTTATGTGAATTTTTCTACAATGATCACTTACTATCTGTAGGATAAAGTCTTATTTTTTAAATAGGCTTCAGAATAATCTAACACATTCCATATGGAAATAAAAACAATATACATATCAGATTTAATTTTACCAACCAAAAAATAGGCTCTTATGCCTATCTTTTTAACACAAAAAATCTCAACTGCTTGGTGATGTTTATTACTTAAACATGTCATTATTTACATATCCTGGAAAAAATGGTGGAATCATACTTGTAAAAATATTGTAGGATTGGGGGGAAATACCTTTGAGAAAGCATTAATTAAGACAGAAAAGTTGTTCAATTCGATAGGCATCTTCTGTAGTTCCACTCAGGCACTGAGTTAAGTGCCAAGCAATACAGAAATGAAAAAAAGCTATGATGCTTGCCTACAGATACTTCTAGTCTTTATAATATCCTTTGTTGATAGTTCAAAGTCATATTAATACCTTCAATCCCACTCTCTGTTATTAGGTATCTCTACAACAGGAAGTGGTAGAAGGCTCATTGTGACATGAAAACTAGATTCAGAGAGATTAAAACTTTTTATTTCATGGAAAACTTCCTCTCAGTGAAGTTCTTGCAACCTGTATAGATGCCCCTTTTTGGGAGGTCATTCATCCTCAGTGACTTGTTACTCTCAGGAAGTGTCTTCCTATCACTGATTTTAGTTTTCCTTGCTAAAAAAGTAAAGGAAAAATTAAGGGACCAGGGCTGGTGTTGTGGTGTAGCAGGTAAAGTCTCCATCTCTCCCATATGGGTGCTGGTTCGAGTCCCAGCTGCTCCACTTCCTATCTAGCTCCCAGCTATTGTATCTGGGAAAGCAGTGAAAAAATGGCCCAAATAGGGCTGGCATTGTGGTGCAGTGCCACAATGGGCCCCTGCATCCACATGGGAGACATGGAAGAAGCTACAGGCTCCTGGCTTTGGCTTCTGCCTGGTTCAGCCCTGGCCACTGCAGCCACTTGGGGAGCGAACAGCAGATGGAAGATCCCTCACTCTCTCTCTCCCTCTCTCTGTGTTTCAAATAAATAATAAATCTTTTTTAAAAATTAATGGACCAAATAACCTTCAGGTATAATGTGATCGAATAAAATAAATTGAGTAGTTATGAAAGGTAACCTAGAAGTTTGTAACTGGGCGACAGATGACGCACACACTTCCCACCCACCTCCCCCTCCCGCCTACCCCACCCATTTATAGCACAGAGACTTCGTGGGAGGCACCTGAGGGGACTTGAGGAGCCTTGCATGCTAAGATGGAGCTTGAGCAATGCAAGGAAAGGTTGACTCACACTCGGTGAATGGTTTGAGGGAATCTGTGAGGTATCATTTGCATATGGCCAGAAATAACTAGAAGACACTAGCACAAAGGAAAAAAACTTTTGGCATTCAAATTCATGAAGGCTCAGAAAATCACATTTCAGATATAAAAATGACACGAGAGGCCAGCATGGTGGTGTAATCGGTTAAGCCACTGCCTGCAATGCCAGCATCCCATATGAGCACTGGTTCAAGTCCTGACCGCTCCACTTCCAACCAAGCTCTCTGCTAATGTGCCTGGGAAACAGTAGAAAATGGCCCAAGTGCTTGGGTCCTTGTAACCTATGGAAGACCCAAAAGGAACTCCTGGCCCTGGCTTTAGATCCGCTCAGCTCTGGTCATTGCAGCTAATTGGGGAATGAACCAGAGGAGGGAAGACATCTCTGTCTCTCTCCCTCTCTATGTAACTCTGCCTTCCAAGTAAATAAAAATAAATATTAAAGGGGAAGGGGCAGAGTTTGAGAGTCTAAACAACATCTACTTCCATTTTGAAAAAAAAATTTAAAAGTTACAAAAAAGTGGCACATCAGAAAATGTGCTCAACACCTTTATTTGTCACGAGACACCATTTTATACTGAATAGAGTGGCTAAAACAAAGAAACGCTTACCTATACTGGAGAATGTTAGTGGGAATGGGGAGCAATGGCAACTCTCCTACATTGCTAGTGGGGATATAAAATCACTTATACATTTGAAAGAATTGTTTCACAGTTACTTTAAAGTTCAACTTTTTTTTTTTTTTTTTTTTTTTTTTTTTTTTTTTTTACAGGCAGAGTGGACAGTGAGAGAGAGAGAGACAGGGAAAAAGGTCTTCCTTTTTTTCCATTGGTTCACCCTCCAATGGCCATTGCAGCTGGCACACCACGCTGATCCAAAGCCAGGAGCCAGGTGCTTCTCCTGGTCTCCCATGGGGTGCAGGGCCCAAGCACTTGGACCATCCTCCACTGCCTTCCCGGACCACAGCAGAGAGCTGGCCTGGAAGAGGGGCAACCGGGACAGAATCCGGCGCCCCGACCGGGACTAGAACCCGGTGTGCTGGTAGAGGATTAGCAGAGTATTAGCCTATTGAGCCACGGGGCCAGCCTAAAGTTCAACATATTTCTATTCTGTGACCCAGCAATTCCTCTCTTAGTAATTTCGCCAAGACAAATGAAAACATACACCCACAGAAATATTTATGCAAGAATATTTACAGCAGCCTTCTTTATAATAACCTACAACTGGAAATGACCCAAATGTCATCCAAGGACAGGTGCGTAAGTGGATAAACAAATTGTAGTATAGTCATCCAATGGAATAATACAATAAAAAGAGAACAATTTACCAGTATATGTCATACATACAGATTTCATAAAACATTGTGCTTCTACATGATTCCATTTATTTGAAATCTAATTTCTGTGGTGATAAGAAATCAGCATATGGTTGCATTCAAGTGGAAGAGAACTGACTAGAAAGGGGAACAGGTAAACTTTTTGGGATGATAAAAATGGTTTATGTTATTCTGGATAGTGGTTACATAGGTGTTAAACCTCAGAAAGTTGTTAAACCTTATCAAACTACCTACAATCTGTGCTTTTCGTTGTACGTTAATTTCATCTCAATTTTTTAAATTGTAATGACAGAAGATCTAATTTTATAGGCTTAGGTCAGCGAGGCCTGTTATGTTTACACTATATGTCACTCATTCACTAATCATACTACTAATTCTTATAACAACAGGCACCTTTCATGTAAAAATGATTTTGAGCAGCATTAAACAGGCATGTAATTTGTAAATGTTAAATTTTAAATATCCTGCTCAGAATCTCAAGGATTGGCAACGACAAATTTGTGAAAATTACCCCAAGTGAAAGGGATTTGGAGGGCCACAAGTTCGCCTGTCAGCTGCTCCTCCCCTTGGTAGAATTCCTTTTCACTGACACAAATTATGCTTAACATAAATAAGATTATTCAACTTGTTTTTCTTTCACTCAATATATCTCAGAAATTATTTCATAAGAGTACACGCAGATATAACTCTACTGTTTATTTATTTATTTTTTTGACAGGCAGAGTTAGACAGTGAGAGAGAGACAGACAGAGAGAAAAGTCTTCCTTTTTCCATTGGTTCACCCCCTAAGTGGCTGCTAGGGCCAGTGCGTTGCTGCTCTGATCCGAAGGCAGGAGCCAGGTGCTTCTCCTGGTCTCCCATGGGGTGCAGGGCCCAAGGACTTGGGCCATCCTCCACTGCCTTCCCAGGCCACAGCAGAGAGCTAGACTGGACGAGGAGCAACTGGGACAGAACTGACACCCCAACCAGTACTAGAACCCGGGGTGCCGGCACCACAGGCAGAGGATTAGCCTATTGAGCCGTGGCACCGGCCATACTGTTTAAATTCAGATGGCCTTTAACATGTGACTTGATTACCAGGTAATATTCAAACTGGAAATATCTATTCAGGAAACAAATATCAATGTCTGTGTGACCAAACCAGAAGACTTTCAAGTGTGTAACAAATTGCTCCAAATCTTAGCATCTAAAAGCAAGTTATTTCTCACCCAGTTCCTAAGAGCTTGGAATCTGGAAGCAAGTTTTGTAGTTCAAGGTCTCTCATTAAGTTGTAGCCATTGAAGACTTTACTGGGGTTCCAGGTTCACAACACTATTGTTGGAAGAAGGCTCCAGGCCCTGGAAACCTGTGCCTCACTGTAAGGCTGCTCACACAACGCACCTCCCAGAGTGAGTGACCCAAGAGAAAAGGAGTGACCAAAGCAAAAGCTGCAGGTCTTTATCATCTAATTTCAGAAGGGTTATCCCATGACATCTGCCATATTCTATTGGCCATAGAAACCAACTCTGGGCGCAGATTACACATGGTGCAAACGGTAGCAGGCAGGGGTTACTGGGAGCCATTTTAGCTATACATCCCTAGTACCTAAAACAACAAAGATCCCCAACAAACACTCACTATGCTGAGCTCAACCAGCTGGTAGGTGGAAATTCAATCCAGGTATCATGGTCCAACTGAGTTACCCAAGTTGTTTTCAAGTTGCCCAATACCTCAATATAGCTCAATAACTGTACAATAGTAACCAAGGAATTGAGAGGAATGGAAATATGATGTTTGAACTAAACACCAGGCTACTAAATGTTGCCTCTGGATACAGAAATGACCAGTGACACAGATGTTCTCTTGCTCAACCAACAGTCCTTCCTCACTTGGAATTAGCCTAGTCTCCTAAGTGTCCAGAAGCAAGACCTCAACTGGCACGACTCTGCCTGGCCTTGTTCTGTTCTTCCCCGCCTCCTCCTCCAACTCTTGCAACCGTGTGTCTTGGCCAGCCTTTGCAGGCCTTCTCACTCTGGCAACAAAAGGGCTACAGAGTCCCTGGATAGTTACTTAAGCTTTCTTCTTCCACTCCTACTTTTCTATCTCATCCCCAGCTGTGGTCCCCATTCCAATGCATGTTCTAGTTACACAAGACTTTCATACTCACAGTACGGTTTCATGTTTCTGTGCCTTGACACATGTACGGTCTTCTTCCATGGACGTCATTCCCAGGTCTTTTGCAGGCTTACAATCATCTCCTTTTCAAGTCTCTCAAACTTCATCCTCCTAATGAAACTTCCCTGACTCTTCAGGACGCACCCCACCTCTGTGGCACACCAGGACAGTTTATTATTACTCTCTTTTCTGGATTAGTACTGGTGTTTATACTTGCTTCAGTTTCTGAATCATTCTCAGTTCTTTTTAATTTTTTTCAGATAACATTTTAAATTTACATTATAGTCAAAGGTTTAATGGTTCCACTAAACAAAAAGGTCAACAAATGAAAAGTAAAAAGACCACAGTTCAGTAGGAAAATAGGCAAGGGCTATAAATAATCAAGGGGCCAGTGCTGTGGCATAGCGGGTAAAGCTGCTGCCTGCAGTGCCAGCATCCCATATGGGTGCTGGTTTGAGTCCCGGCTGCTCTACTTCCAATCCAGCTCTCTGCTATGGCCTGGGAAAGCAGTAAAAGATGGCCCAAGTTCTTGGGCCCTTGCACCTGTGTGAGAGACCCAGAAGATCCTGGCTCCTGGCTCTGGATCTGCCCAGCTCCAGCTGTTGTGGCCATTTGGAGAGTGAACCAGCAGAAGGAAGACTTTCTCTGTCTCTCTGTCTCTCTGTGTCTGTGTGTGTCTCTCTGTAACTCTTTCAAATAAACAAACACATTTTTCTTAAAAAATAGTCAAATGAAAAGAAGTGTAACTTCACTTACGTAAATTCCTGAAATATAATGAATTTAAACACAAGGATGATTCCCTCCCTAGTCAACAGACCCTACCTTTCAACTGCTCCTCCTCCCCTTGCAACACCTCTCCTCAGTGCCCAGACTATAACAGATATCAATAAATATTTCAAAAAGTGACCTGGGAAACAGATAGTGCATACCTGTACACTGTCATGCACTGTTAAGGGACAGACACCTCTGGCTCTGTGAAGGGAATGAATATTTCAAACATGTTCTTCTTCTCCTAGAGATAAGAATTCAAAACAGGCCGGCACCATGGCTCAACAGGCTAATCCTCCGCCTTGCAGCGCTGGCACACCAGGTTCTAGTCCTGGTCGGGCGCCGGATTCTGTCCTGGTTGCCCCTCTTTCAGGCCAGCTCTCTGCTGTGGCCCGGGAGTGCAGTGGAGGATGGCCCAAGTGCTTGGGCCCTGCACCCCATGGGAGACCAGGAAAAAGCACCTAGCACCTGGCTCCTGCCATCTGATGAGCGCGGTGCGCCGGCCGCAGCACGCCCTCCGCGGCAGCCATTAGAGGGTGAACCAACGGCAAAAGAAGACCTTTCTCTCTGTCTCTCTCTCTCACTGTCCACTCTGCCTGTCAAAAAAAAAAAAAATTCAAATCAGAGGCATAAGTAAGGCAGGCAAAGGAGAGCAGGATTTATCTAAGGTGAGGGAGTCAATATACATCCACACGTGAATGTAGGCAACCCCGCACAAGAGATATCCATCGTTGAGTGGGCCAGAGAGTTGCCCTTGCAGAGTGTGTGGGAGGAGGCCAGAAAAGGACAAACAAGGGCAGAAGGCTAAAAAACAAAAAAACAGCTGTGCGCCTGACAGTCCCCTCTATGGGGTGGGGGTGATGCCCTAGTTGAATATACAAACAGGGTGGAGTTTGGTGGGGCTTAGTGTTTGTGAGGTTTCAAGAAAAGCTTAACTTCCCCATGGCTATCATGGCGTCTTTTCCTTTCTGGTGCAGGAAAAGCAGGTGCCTCATGGGAAAGCGGATGGACTGGATTCACAAGAGAGGGGCAGAGTTAAAATGCAGGGCTAAAGGCAGAAATTAGGAGAAAAATCTTCCAGCTCACCTAGTCTTGCCTAATCTTCCTGCCTCTTTTCCCATTATCAGTTCTAATCTATAAAGCCACAATTCTGTTTCTGTCCTGCACTTGGCACATCCTATCTGCAGACTCCAGTCCCTTTGTGCTGTACTCCCTGCTGGGCTACATCAATCTCTGCTACTTCTTACTGGTGCTTTTGCCTCTGCTTTTCAAGGAGTTGCTTGCTCGTAGGTTACCAGTCCCCAGGCCTTCTGGATCCCAAAGGGACCATTCGGGTGACATGCAGAAGTCTGGCAGTGGTAGGTAGTGATTACACAGGCTTTGAAATGTGTAGATGTCAGTTTGGTGTGTGATGCCAGATGAGTTCTTTCTGTGTGAAACAGTGGATTTAATACTTCAGCTAGCTTTGAGGATTACAGCCATCAGGACTTGGGAACACTGATTTCACCCCACACGGTTCCAACGACTGGATTACTTGCCAGGGGTTGAGCAAGGGTAAGGGAGGAAACAGAGACTAGCAACAGTAGAAAGTCATTATGTCCCGGAGGCTGAAAGGACAAAGGAGGGAAACAGTGTGACCAGAGCCCTCGGAGACCTGGAATCCTGGAAGAAGGGTGGTCCTAAGGGCACTACAGTGTAAGGGATTAGACTACAGCTGGAGATGCAGCCTAAAGCACACAATGAGGAAGAAATATACCAGACTCTGGCTCTTCCCGCCCTCTGAGTGCCTGCTGGTGTTACTCCTTGACTGAACCAAAATAGAAGTCAGGAGAGCCCTGAGAGGTGCAGCTTGCAGGGTTTGGTTTCCCGGCATGCAACCAAGAGCAGAGAGCTGCACAAGGGGTTGAAGGGCTGGACACAGCCAGCATATGGACTAAATGGAAAGTGTACACGGTGTACTTGTGACAAGGCTGGCACATACTAAGTGCTCAAACAGTAGCTATGGTTGCTCTAAGCATTACGATGGTGGCAAGGTGAGCGCACTTTCTGGTCATACCTGCTGCCATCACTCTAAGCACCTGCCACAGGGATCCGACTTCACAGCCAGCTGGCAGGACCTTGCTACAGGATTGCTTGTTCCCAGGGCTGCTCAGTCTCACAGCTGCTTCTCCTGACATCAGGTCCCTAATTATCCTGTCTCTGTTCTCATCAGGCTAAATTAGGCTGTTTAACCTATCTCCAGGTCTGGAGCAAGAAAAAAATAATTTCTAAGCAAAGTTCTTTTGAGAAAACTGTCCATCTGGGCACCACAGATCCCTGCCCATATGCTCAATTTTAAAGCTTTTCGTTTTTCTCTTCTCTTCTAATGGACCAAGACAAAATGGCCATGCTAATGACAACTGCCTCCCATTCCAGTTGCTGCTGCCCTAGCATAATATTTGCAATTTCGTAAGTGCTTAAAAAGGGTTTTTAAAAATGCCGGTGCCGTGGCTCACTTGGCTGATCCTCTGCCTGTGGCGCTGGCACCCTAGGTTCTAGTCCCATTTGGGGCGCCGGATTCTGTCCCGGTTGCTCCTCTTCCAGTCCAACTCTCTGCTGTGGCCCGGGAGTGCAGTGGAGGATGGCCCAAGTACTTGGGCCCTGCACCCCATGGGAGACCAGGAGGAAGCACCTGGCTCCTGGCTTCGGATCGGCGCAATACACCGGCCGTAGTGGCCATTTGGTGGGTGAACCAACAGAAAAGGAGGACCTTGGCTCAACAGGCTAATCCTCCACCTTGCGGCGCCGGCACACCGGGTTCTAGTCCCGGTTGGGGAGCCGGATTCTGTCCCAGTTGCCCCTCTTCCAGGCCAGCCCTCTGCTGTGGCCCGGGAGTGCAGTGGAGGATGGCCCAGGTGCTTGGGCCCTGCACCCCATGGGAGACCAGGAGAAGCACCTGGCACCTGGCTCCTGCCATCGGATGAGCGCGGTGCACCGGCCGCGGCAGCCATTGTAGGGTGAACCAACGGCAAAGGCCTTTCTCTCTGTCTCTCTCACTGTCCACTCAGCCTGTGTAAAAAAAAATAAATAAATAAAAAATAAATTAAAAAAAAAGGAGGACCTTTCTCTCTAACTCTGCCTGGGGGGGAGGGGGGGGCTTTACCTTGCCACTCTTCCACTGGCTGTTGTCTTTCCAGTCACTGGTTCAAGCTATCAGTGGATCTCATGGCTCCCTGTTCCCATAACTACCTCTAAGCACCACTGTGATCACCCACACCGTTCTCTTCCTCCTCTCAGCTTTTCCTTTTTTCTGGTTTAGTTCTCCTGTCACATTTCTCATTCTTTTCCTCCTGCATGCCAGAAGGTTGGCCTCTAGCCACCACTGTCATCCAATCAAACAGCTCCTGTCCTTCAAGACAAACTGATTAATCACCGCAGATGAGATAACATCTTTGGTTCTTTGACTCCTCTTGGCTGCTTGTGTGTTGCCCAATGCCTCAGATTTGAGGTTTCTGAAAAGCTGAAGGGGATCAGTTGGCAAAGAGCTGGGTATGGCTTAGAACAGCAGAGAACTCCTGACTCTAGGGCAGGGTCTTAGCTGGAAAACTCTTCCCCATCACCTTTGGGTGGGAGAGGCAGGGTGAACCAAGAGGAAATACCCAGTCCTTTGGGAGCCGAGCACCAGGTACTTCCAAACAGCAGCTAAAACTCCTGGTGGACCCTCAAGGAACATTTCTGACTCTGTGTGTGATACAGAGTTTAAGAGAATTGAGGATGGGATGGGAACCACTCAGCAAAGCTTTACTGGGTGACCTGAATTGACTTTTCACATCTCACTGTTACAATTAATTGAGTCCTTTGGGTTTCTCCCCATGAACATTGGAAGCCCCTGTAAAGGGCCTACTTCATATACTTGCCCTTTAATTTTCCCTTATTTATTAAATCTTTGATTTTAAAACTTTTTCTTAAAATAAATCATTGGATTTTTTTAAACTCTTATTTAGTAAATATAAATTTCCAAAGTATACCTTATTAATTACAATGGATTTTTACCATAAACAAAGTATAGCTACCAGAATAAACTATTTCTCTGCAACTGGATTGAGATGTTAAATTTTGATAGAGAGAATAATGTATTCTTAAAATTTGTTTTGCTTCTTTAGCATGAAACAAAATGAATGCTGAACACTTCCTATTCAATATTGTGCTGTCTCAAGGAGAGACAGAAACATAACCTATGAGCATTGCCCTTCTTGGGATAGTGTTGTGGCACAGAGGATTAAGCCACCACCCACAATGCCGGTATTACATATAGGTGCTGGTTCGAGACCTGGCTGCTCCACTTAAAAGTGCAGTTCCCTGCTAATGTGCCTGGGAAATCAGCCAAAGATGGCCCAAGTAGGGCTGATATTATGATGCAGAGGGTTAAGCCATGGCCTGCAGCATCAACATCCCATATGGTTGCCAGTTCTGAGTCCCAGCTGCTCCACTTCTGATCCAGCTTCTAGCTAATGTGCCTGGGAAAGCAGTGGAGGATGGCCCAGGTGCTTGGGCCCTTGCACCTGTGGGAGACCCAAAAGAAGCTCCTGGCTTTGGCCTGGCCATTGTAGCCATCTGGGGAGTGAACCAGCAGATGGAAGACTCTTCTACCTCTCCCGTGACTCTTTCAAATAAATAAATCTTAAAAAAAAAAAAAAAATGGCCCAAGTACTTGGACCCCTGCCACTTACATGGGAGACCTGGATGGAGTTCCAGGCTCCTGGCTTTGGCCTGGCCCAGCCCCAGACAACACAGCCATTTGGGGAGCGAAACAGCAAATAAAAAATCTAACTCTGTCTTTCAAACAAATAAATAACATCTTTAAAAACAGATAAGAATTGAAAGTCTTGATGAACAAGATAAGGTTCAAAAATTTGTGCATATTTTATGAAAATGATTATTGGCTAAATAATTGAACCTAAATTGTGTGTCCTTATGTACATATGGAGTACATAAAATCTCATCATTCTTAATATATTCACTCTGAGGTCTTGTAAATTGAGAGCTATTTAGAAAACAATACCATGTATTGTTAGACTTCAACCCAGGGTATGAACCGTATTGTTTTAAGAACTGGACAGATAGGATTTAATAGGATTAAGCTCGGCTTTCAAAGCAAATTCTGAAAGGAACAAAGGAAATGACCTTCACACCGCAAAAAGTCAATTCCAATACCATTAAGACATCTTCTTACTCAGCTTGTCCAGGAAACTACTATGGCACCACTGTTATCAATTTTAATAGGACTCAGCTGTGGAAGGTCTGAAAAATTCCATCACGAATTACAACTGATTTCCTGTTTATGAAAAAGGTCAGAATTAAGTCTGTCAGGCTACAGACTAAGGATAACAGTTACCTGGACCCTCTTGCTATATCCAAAGATCAAACCAACAATAAACAATATTCAGGTATATATTTGACTAGTGAACAGGGAAGCTCATTCTAAGCACTGTTGATCTTGTTTAAAAAAAGGCGGAAATATTCAAGCCAGTCACCCCATCTCAGTCTTAATTTAATAATCAGCATTTCATCCACTTCCTATTTTATCCCTAATCACAGCAATGGTTGATGCAGTGATGAACCAAGGCCATTAAAATCCAAGCTATAATTTGCCTCTTGTTCATAGGATAGTCATTAGTACAATCTTTTAATGAGCTTAATGAACTCAAAATTCTCAGTGGGAGAGCTACAGAGAAGTCTACAGCAAAGAATCATTCATTCCCTAATCCCAACAAACTTCACCATGAAAAATTCTCATCATCAGTTTCAAAAGCATGTTCTTGCCTACTATTAGAGGACATAATATTCACCTACAATTGGATTTGCAAAGTTAAGACTACATCTTAACCAAACAGTATTCCTGAGAGTTAATAATCTAAAAATTAGCTCACAAAGGGAGAGTGAAGACTAACAATGCTCATCAACAGAGAATGGATAAACTGTGGTATATTCAAACAATGGAATACTTATACTAATAAGGAAGACTGTGAACACAATAACAAATTAATCTTGTCAAATTCATCTGTATGAATTTCTAGCACAAACAATACTAATTTAATATGACAGAAATCAGAAAAACTAGTTATTTGGGAAGGGGTTAACTGGAAAGGAGCATGAGAGTTTTTTGAGCAATGAAAAAACATTCTCTGTTGGGTGGCAGTTACCAAATCTCACATTGTAAGTTTAAAATCTGTGTCTGTTATTGAATGCAAAATACATCTCATCAAAAAATGTTAAAGTACTATTTGTTTATTAGATTTTTAAGTTAATTATCATCTACCATCTATAAGCATCTAATGAATATTACCATTATGAAAATCAACAATAGGCCATTCGGAAAGCAGATATGAAGCTTTAATTCACTGTGGGTGTTTTTCTGACCAGTCTCCAACTGGATATAAACTGCATCATATGTCTTCACCAATACAGCTTTTCTTATGAAATACCAGCATTCCATTAATAGTTAAAGGTATATTACATACATAATGAACTACTGATTAAATATTAAATACAAAAGTTGAATACATGTTACAAAGTTTAAATAATTTTGAAAAATTTAAGAAAGGCTGAATACCATCAAAGTTTACGTATATTATTTCCTTTAATACTTGACATCACATCACAGTGAAAACCCATTACGATAAATTCACAACTGATTTTTGATGTTTGTACATTCAGATTTCTAACAATTATTTCCACAATGTCAAGTCCACATTGCATTTTCACATCTATTCAAAGCAGACCAGCTTTCCAACCGCAGATCAAGCTTCTTGGGTAAAAGGAATTACTATTTTGATCATGACCACAGGAAACCAAATTTATATTCCCTCTATTACACTTGACTCTTGTATAGAGAAATTATTCAATATATAACAACAGGGAACTCTTCAGTGGTGGTGTTTTAGAGCAATTCAAAAAACAGATGAAAATGGTTTGGCTACTGCAGTCCACATTTTAAAAAATGAAATCTCTGTCAAAACATTTAGAAATAAACATACAGTACAGCTTTCACCCCCCAAATACTGCCTAGGAAAAAAGTTCCACACTTTTTAAAAACAAAAACATTTCAGAAAAAAAATTAAGATGTTCTGAGCTGCAATCTTCCTGAGTCTATTTTCAATTAGAACAAATTTTACAGCCAATACTATACTGATTCAGTATCCACAGTCCAGAGAGAGATCTAGTTTATACCCTACAGAATTATGAAAGGACTCTTATGTTCCCAATTACACAATGGAAAGCTGAATAGTGTTTTATACCAAAATCTATGTATCAGCACAGTCACAGCCATTTAACAGTGATGCCATAATATATGGCAAGTGATGGAAATATATGCATGGTTGTACACAGGTCACCATTAAACACAGGAACAAAATGTCATTTGATGAATATCAAATAAGCTCCCGAAAAACCAATTTGAATATATTTATTATTTTTAATTTACTGTGATACATTATTAGAAGGGACTGCATATAATTATGGAGACTGCCGCAAACAACACTTGATGCTGCTAAGTGTTCTAATAAGCATCAGGCATGCACAAGAGTTTCCTTTAACAATTTCTCACAAATATATTTTAACAAATACATCTTAAGCTATAATACTCTTAAAGCACTTAGTAATTTTAAATCAAATATTTTAACTGACCTATGTCTAAGTGGGAAAAAAACAGAAAACTTCTCTCCTGTCTCAACACAAGATGGTAATATTAAA
This sequence comes from Sylvilagus floridanus, assembly GCA_949820135.1. NCBI lineage: Eukaryota > Metazoa > Chordata > Mammalia > Lagomorpha > Leporidae > Sylvilagus > Sylvilagus floridanus. Next base: position 121,050,225 of record OX463241.1, on the reverse strand, counting down.
CCTTACTCCTCAAATTGATACTTAAACTTATTTTAACCTTAAATTCACAAATGGTGAAAATTCTTATTACTACTAAATAAGAAGTATGATTTCCCAGCAGCAGTCTACCCACCACACACTTAAAGCATGCCAAGCCTGTGAGGATTACATAAGAATGACGTGCTGGTGGATACACATGACCAGAATTGAACATGTCAGTCTCTTCTTTTTATTTTGGATCTCTTTATTTCAAACTGAATAAAGCTTTTCATTAATACAAACTAAAAAAAGAATTTTAACATCAGTATAAGAACAGATAAAACTAAAAACCTTTATTTTCGTCTAGTGTGTGGCAAAATAGAAAACATTCCAATTACATTAGGAAATCGGGTGAGAAAGGAAGTATAGTTTGATTTTTTCCATTTAAGAAGCATTTCTGTCACAGAATAAAAAAAAATCTTAGAAATACAGATTGCTTGGTTCTTGGTCATTTATGGCTTAAAGTATTGGATTTGCAAACCACTTCAGATTAAAATAAATGTCTACGAATAATGCATAGTTGTGTATCTAAGAAATCATGCAATAAATAAATGTTCTCATGTACACTGGAATCTCAGTGAAGAAAGGGTTTGCAGGTTGTAAAGTAACACATCTTCCCTTTTACCAAGAGAATACACCCAGCAAAATCCCTGCTTTTGGCCTTCTCAGGATCCTGATTTTCTCAGACTGGTAAAAAAGAATCTGATGTCTCAAGACACCTGCAGTAAGAACTGAATCGCCTCATGAGCAGGTGCTGCAAGGTCCGAGCTAGGAAGAACCACTCTCATGATCCTGCCACCCTGTGCAAAATCAATTTGGAATACCTGACTACTAGAGCATCAAATGGGTAAGTGCGTAGAATGGCCCACTGGAAATGCTTATTATATTAGCATCTTTCTAAAAAACTCTATCTGCCCTTTAAATATATTTCATTTGAGAACTGCCAGGGTAAGATCTATTCACTATTCCTGGTTTTGATACGCCCCTACAACGTGAGAATTGAACTGAACGACAATGATTGTAATGTCATCCCTGTACATTCGAGCGAGCTCTTCAGGAAGACTAAGCATTTTGGAAAGGCGCTCATGATCAACAGCTCCAAACTCGTTGTTGCCTACAGCATGACGAATGAGATGGGTTGCTGCATTCTGATCCTCAAATACCGAGGACATCTTGGCTCTCCTTTCTGTTAACAGGCCATGCATCTGTCCCAGAGTCACCTTGTAGCCACCAACCGCTATCGGCTGCTGGTGATGCATACCAGTTAGGTACTCACCCACAATCCTAACCACATCCTGCCTATGCATAGTCTCCCACAGTCCATCAGTGGCCAACACTAGAAACTTATCCTGTGGCCTTAATCGGTGGTAAGTTACCTCTGGCTCAGCAGTGAGATAAGGAGGTGTGTGATAATTAGGAGGGATAAACTTGGTATATTCATTGTCATTCAATTGGTCTGGGCCAGATTCTATTACTCTCTTTTGAAGGTCAATGCTCCATTTGAACTTTACATCTCCAAAAGCCCTAAAAGGCATCAGCAACCCAAGCAGTCGATCCTGTTTCACCACACTCTTGGCCTCATTCTTTGGATGTTCCAATTTGAGTCGTTCTAGTTCTCTTTCATTCTGAGCATTGTGGTCATTAGAGAGTGTGACTGCTGACCAAGAGCCATCCTCTTCCTGCACACCGAGCATGGCTCTGCTATCACCAGTATTGGCCACATGAAGGTCAACACCATCCACATGGGCCACACAAGCAGTAGCCCCAGAAAATGCCACTCGAAGCACCAGGTAATTGAGGAAAGAATTAGGATCACCAACTTGAGCCTCTAAGGAGATGTCATTGTCAAGTCTCTTGAAAGCATTAATTAAAGCTTCCTTAACATCAATATCAGTCGACTCACCAGTGTTGAGGTCTATAAGCTCTTGCCAGTAAGTCCTCAGGCTGTTGAAATACAATTTGGATGCCTCCTTGCTGAAGTAATCATTGGGGTGCTTATGCCACTGGAGGATGGGTAGCAGTGCCCGACCACTCTCCACTGCATTCTCAATCTCTAGCAAAGTCTCATGGGGTAACAAAGAGACAGCAATATAATAAAAGAGTCTCTCACTGACTGCCTGGGAACACGCACAGCCTGCATGGCCATCAAAAACCCCTAAAAGCATTCCTCTGGTCTGCAAGCAGGTTGCTGCGCTTCTCCGGTCCTCGATGGGTGCGTTTGCAGGCAGCTGATTGCTGTCAAATCCAAGGATGGAACTGACGTTTTTGCCATCAAATTCTGGGACTTTGAAACTGTACTCATTAGCTTTAAGGATGCTGTTGACTTGCGGAGGTGTGAGGTAAAATTTCTGTGGTGTGGAAGCGTATCTCCTTCCATGGGTGTACTGCCACCAGTTCTCCTTTGGCCTACAAAAGGTAGCATACGCTGGATGGGGCGTGTATCTCAGACGACTCTGAGGAAGGTAGGGTGATGGACAGCAGAGATGTTTGTGGTGGCAGTAACAGGCAGTGCCATAGATCCTGCTCAGCTCACAGTTACGGACCAGAGGAAAGAACAGTTGAGTTGGTGCTGGCATGGCATCAGAGAAGAGCGGCAGGCTGGAACTTCTGATGGGGATTCCTAGACAGCAAATTAGACAGATGTACACAAAGAGGAGTTACATTTCAGATGACTTAACCTAAATTTGCTTTTATAGAAAATATTTAGGAAGTGCATCTATATGCTAAACCTTAGGCTAGGAGGTACTATATTTTATATACATGACAATGTATATAAAATAATATCCTATTTCTACCTGGTACATTCTGGTAAGTACAGCTCCCTACATTTATGGAGCCAGACCTGAAATGTACTTGAGTCTCACTTTTTTCTTTGTTATTTCTTTATGCAGAACAAACTGTGCAGAATGTACAATATACTTGGCTGGGGAAAGCTGAGGAGAGGAAGGCTATGTAACGGTCTACCTGCTCAATCTCCCTTCTCCCTCTCTATCCCTTTTTAAAAGGCCTAGCATCTCCTACTTTGCACAGAGCCTTTCCCACGAAATGAAGATCCTGTTCTAGACTTGTAATGTTGGTATCTGATTACACGTGATTAGCACAAGAAAGCGTTAAGGCGTACTGCCAACATGAGAATACATACTATTTAAGCTAAATGTAGACTCTACTGTGTTAATATTTACTGTAACATATACAGAAATGTTTCTATATCATGAAATAAAAATAAAAATTCCAATATTTTCTTCCGTACTTCAAATGGATGGTCTTGCAAACCCTGCTTTGCTGGACTACTGTACCGATTTGGGGAGCTCCAGGGCATGGATCTGCCAGCAACTTGCTAACAGTCCTGGAAAAGCCGGTTTACCTCATGAGGTTTCCCTCACCTAAAGGGTAAATGAACACATCAGAGTGCATGCCCTGAGAGGCTTCTCCTAGGACTTATGCCTCTACATTTGTGGAATGGAGCCACTGAAATCAAATGCAGGACTCTTCTGTTTGTTAATTTTCACTATGCTGGTGATGATTTTTAAAAGTTTAGTATTCTAGTAGCTCTAAAACTTTATTAGTAATGTGAATAGTCTCACTTTTGGAACTTAATTTACTGACTACCATTTCCTCTGCTTAACAGCCACAAGGGAAAGCTACAGAAATATTATTTTCATTCACTATGGATCCCAAGCACAATTTGCCCCTAGAAAAATGCTTAGTCTTGCATTAAAAAACAAAAGAAAAAGATCTGTTTGCCTGGCCATTGCAGCCATTTGGGGAGTGAACCAGCAGAAGGAAGATCGATCAATCTCTGTCTCTTTCTCTTTGTATAGCTTTGCCTTTCAAGTAAATAAATAAATTAAAAAAAAAAAAACTCTGACATGAAAAATAATTTGCTGGCTTTTTATCCAAAAGACTTAACATTAGTCATCTAGATAATTTATGCATGAAAAAAAATCCCTCTTCTTCCTCAACATATTTTTCCTGAATTCTTGATCTTGCATCAAAGTATTAATTTGGACTATTAAAAAGGACTTTAGAAATACTTTAAATGCTTTAAGCAACTGTAGTAAACAAAAAGAAATAAGGAAAATAAAATTATGTCAGACTTAACATGAACTGTTCATTACCAAGGCAGAACCCACCAAGAAAGACTTTAAAATACCACAGTGTATTAGCTACATATTAAACTAATTTCATGCACTGTTTCTCAGAAATAATTTTAAAAGTGATAAGTGGGGAGTGGGAGAGCAGAAAAAATGAAATGCTGAATAGTCATTGACACTTAAGTTTGCTTCTGTAATAAGCACTACATAAACCAGCCATCACAGAACCTCTCGTGCAAGTGGCAGAAAGTATCATTATTTTAATTGCACTAGTAAGAGCAGATTTGTATACAAAAAAACGAAGACAAGATCAGGCAATAGAAAGTAATGGCTGGCATTTTGAAAAAATCTACAATGAAATAAGCATCCCTAAAATGCACTAATGAAAAACAGAAATTCCAGAACAGGAATCTATCAGTACTAACCACATAAATAACAGCACTTCCAATTGAATACCTGAAAGTCATCCAAAGGTTAAGTGTACAGGACTGAGCCAGATGTACTCAAATGTTGGGCCACATGACACTAGCTTCCAGAAACAAAACACATTTCTTTTTAGGTTTGCATGCAAGAAACATAGCAACTCATTAAAAATTTCTATTTTCAAAAATGTAAACAAATGCAATCTTTTAAATTCTCTTCATAATTTTACAAGGTTTGTCCTTATTTTAAAACTTAAGATGGAAGGGCTATAAATGCCTACCGGGGTTTGATTTTATAACTAATGAAGGAACAGCAAGTCCGGGAAATTTACACTTTCCTTAAATTCCTTTGTGTTAATAATTTTTCTGCTTTTGTAGTTCACTGCAACATGAATGACATCTTGAGGCAAAAGAGCTAAAGATTTGCACGGCAGGTGCTTTGAAGACTACCTATAATCAAACATCAAGCACTCAAATACTCAACTATGGTATTTCTCCAACACAAAAGTATCTTAAAGCTAAAACAAAAAACAAAAACAAAGGAGAAATTGAATTTTATCAGTTCTATCAGTGGCTTAACACATGGACAGAGAATGCACCCCAATTCCCCAACTCCCAACCCGATTTCACATGACAAATATTTAGGAAGATTAGAATTCATAAAAATCCTGCTCTGTGATTAATGAATGTTCTACGGGCATCAGTACCAGAGATCCATTCTCGCCATCGAACCAGACTCCCTCAGAAGTCAAAGTACTTTCAAATGCTTTGATAAAAACAATGAGCACTGAAAAACTCACTATCTTTCTGAATATTGATTCAATAATAATCAAAAAGAAAAAAAAACCCTCTGAAATCAAAACTTTGCCAATAAACTTGTAGAAAGCTCTTGATTAGGGCCGTTGTTGGTAAACTAGAGCAGTGTCAAATTTTTAACTTATTCCCGACCACAATTTCACGTAAAAGTTCCTGCTCAACAATGCACACGCAGCCACATTATTTGCAGCATCTTTGTCTCAGAAAGATTTGGCCGATTTTGCCAATGACTAATAAGAAAGATGCGATGTAACCAGAAACAGGAAACACATCCATTCTTACTGATGTGCTCGGCAGAACCTATGCCAAGAAATGACTGCACTTCGTCAATAAACCCAAGGACCAGATTAATTACACAATGCCAGCACTGCACCTACTCCGGAGTCCCTTAGTGCTACAAAGCTTCTAAGATCAATGAAAAAGAAGAACTGTCATACTAGTCATTACATGTGCCGGAACCCCAGTTTATGTAATCTGATTGCATTAAATACCCCGCACAAAGATTCTTTTCGGTTTTTCAAGCATTTTCTGGAAATGCCTGGCCATTGCATAGCTCCTGCGATCTTTACATGAATGAAGAAACGGGTTGCCTGCGAAGGCACAAAGCACCAAGCCGGCACTTGTTTGATCAGTTTCCTTTGTTCCTTCCAGAAAATTGCACTCACTAAGGCATCAGAGCTCTCTCTCCGGGTCCAGGATGCCTCTGTCCCCTTTCCCTATCTCACGCCTTAATTCCACGCTGACCCACCTAAAACCATCCACACACAAAAACCGGTCACCTGGGTACCCAACGCAGGTAGTTAGGCGAATACCTACCACTTCGTCTGGGCCCGGGACACACACACATTCTCCTGTCATCACAACACGGAGCCGACAACATCCACAACCCGCGCGGACAGCAGCAGCGACAGCAGCACCGGCCCATTGAAGGCAAGGCGGAGATGCTCATTAGAGGCGGCGGCGGCGGCGGCGGCGGGGAGGCGGGAGCGGAGGAGGGGCGAGGTGTCGCTCCAGCCCGGTGAATGGGCTGGGAGGGGGGAAGAGGATGGAGGAGGGAGAAAGGGGTGGAGAAGGAGGAAACCAAACAAACAAACCCACCCCGCCGCAGAGCGGCGGGGGCCCGCCCCTGCATCCAGCCCGGGCGCGGAGCCCACGGGCGCACAGCATCCCGCGCCCGGCCCCACGCGGCGCCCGCTGCAGCCCGGGAGGCCCGGAGCCGGCCGGCGGCGGGTGGCCGGGAGGGCCGCCCTGGACCGCGGGTCCCCTCAGGCAGAGACGCCCCGGCGCAGACACCCTCCCGCGGGTCCCCCACGGCGCCCGGCGCCCTGACAGCGGACGCGCGCGGCCGGCCCGCCCCCTCACTCGGAGCCCGCAGCAGCCCCCGGCCCGCCACGCCCGCCCAGCGGCCGCGACGCCCCCGCGCGCACCTGGCGCTCTGGCGCTCGGCCCGCCCCCGCCACGACGCCCCCCTCACAACTTTGGACCAGTGGAGGAGGAGGAGGAGGATTCCGGACGGGGCAGCGGGGAGCCGGGAGCAGGGGATACGAACCGGGCACGCCAGAAGACCGGACGCTTCTTCCGCACCAGGAGGCTGCGGCAGCGGTGGCGCCACTCGGCGTTCCTTCCACGCAACCCCGTGCGGCTCGCCGCACCTCGCCCCCGGCCGGCCCACTCTGCGCCCCTGCCCCGCCGGGCCGCCTCCCCGCCCCGCCCGTACGTTCGGGCCGGAGCGCTTCCGGCCTCTTGATTGGCTGCACGGTGACGAGTGGGCGGGGAGGCAGCGAGCGGGCCGCGGCCGGGGGGGGGGCGGGGCGGAAGAGAAGCGCGCTCCCCTCCAGCTTTGTGACGTCACGGGGTCAGACAATCCCTTCCATTCGATGGCGCCTCCCATTGGTTCCCTAGTCCCGCCTCACGCGGCCGCGGCCCGTAGCGGGAGGAAGATGGGGCGGGGCGGTGCTTTTGGCCGTCGGTCCGTGTAGCCGGACGTAGTTGGAGGCGTGCCGGGGACTGGGGAAGATCCTGGGCCGGTCCCAGCGTCTCGGCGCGCGTGGGACGACGGGGACGGGCTGCTGCCCGCTGGGCGGGCTTCCGCGAACCTCTGGCACCTCGGCGGGAGAGCGGCGGGTCGGCGGCCGAGCGTCCCCAGCGCCTCGCCTGTGAGTGCAGGCTTCGCTGGGTAGGCTGCGGGAGCGGCTCCCGGTGCAACGGCGAAGTAAACTTGTGGTTCACGGAGGACCGCTAGGGTACCTGTTGATTGATTCACGCACTTCACATTTTAGGACCGTTAACTCACAATTTTTTTTTTTTCGTTTTCTGGACAGCCCTCAGGTCCAGGTAAGGGGAGGAACCCGGACCACGCAGCCACAAGGGGAAGTTCTACCCCCTGTACAAACAGGTGTGTGATCCTGTTATCTGAAAGGCTTTGGAATCGAGATTGTCTCGTTTGCCCTGCGTGGTAACGAGGAGGGCTAGAATGCCTCCTGCAGACGTGGCAAGATTACAGGACCTGGAGTCGGAAGCCCTTCATCTAGTCACTGCCAGTGATGAGTTTTCGGTCTCTGTGCAGCTCTGTTTCTGCGTCTGTGAGAGGAGATTAGACTTAGGGTGGCGTTGGCATTGGACGTGATTAAACAAGACACCTGAGTCGTACGCGTACTTCCATCCACACGTTTCCCTTCTTCATGGCATAACGTGTTCCAGGGGCTTCTTTGGAGATGGTATCAGGTGGATCATTGCCCTTAGCCTGCCTGCTGTTTAATCAATGAGCTGAATTTGATTTAGTCACATGACTGCCTACTGGCCAATAAAGTTCACAAAATGATGTGGGCTGGATATAAAATTTTATGTGGCAGTACTATAGAGTTTTGTCTTTTTTTTTTTTTTTTATGTATATCTTCATCTACTTGAAAGGCAGAGCAACAGAGGAAGAGAGTAAGAAAGAGGTCTTTCGTCTGCTATTCCATTCCCCAAATGTCCACAACACTCATGGCTGGGCCAGGCCAAAGCCAGAAGCCAAGACCTCCACCTGGGTCTGCCACTGTGTAACAGGGACCCAGTCCTTGGAGCCGTCCTGTGCTGCCTCCCAGGCTGCTTCAGCAGGAAGCTAGAACAGAAGCAATCCCAACATGGGATTTTGGTATCGCAAGTGGTGGCTTAACCCCATGTGCTACAATGTGCATCCCTAGAGTTCTTTATATTAATCTTACATTATCTCATTTTTATAATAAAGGAAAAGTGTGACATTCAAAGTGGTTCCTCATAACTCCTGGATCTTCCAAGCTGCCTCCTTTCTTCTCTGTAAGAGAAGAGTCCTCTAGCCCATTACTGGGCTGGCCGTGGGACACTTGCAGCTAATCTATGTGACTCTCTTCCTGGATCACACGGGTCCATCTGCTTGACTTCTCTGATTTTTGCTTCTCAAATGAGCTCATGAATTTGCAAGTTTTTCCCTATTAGATAACTGCTTTTCTCTTGTCTCAGAGGCAGAGTAGGATGAAGCAACACAGTAAAAGCAAAGCTGGAAGCAGACTGCCTTGGTTCCATCCCAACTCTGCAGCTTCCTTTGTGGTCTTGGGCAACCTCTGCATGCCCCAGTTGTCTCATGGGCAAGATAAGAATGAAGAAGTAATAACTCACAGGACTGTTTTGAGTAGATGGATAATTCACTAACAAAACTACACAGCACATAGTAAGTACTGTATATAAGTATTAGCTGCTATTATAGGCATGCGTGGTCAGTGTTTTTTTTTTTTTTTAAGAGTTTATGCCTGAGAACCCAGACAAGAAGTTTGTTGTAGACTTCCCTGTCTCTGACACTTTTTCTAATGTTTGTGAAATAGAATAATAAGACTGTGGAATGTATAGGTCTTGATCAAAGTTGTTAACCATGGAAGCGTATGCTTTTATCCCATACTGGTATTGCCATTATTCAGAGCACTTAACCAAAAAAAAAAAAGATTTATTCATTTGAACAGCAGAGTGACAGAGAGGGAGAGGCACAGAAAGAGGTCCTCCATCTGCTGATTAACTCCCCAGATGGTTGCTGGGCCTGGGCCAGGCTGAAGTCAGAAGCCAGAAACTCCATCTGGGTCTTCCATGTGGGTATCAGGAGGCCAAATACTTAAGCCATCATTCACTGCTTTCCTAGGCACATTAGCAGGAAGCTGGATTGGGAGTCAAGCAGCTGGGACTTGAACCAGCACCCTAAGGCCCCTTCAGGGCAGTTTTGAAATCTCTTTCAAATCATTTTCAGAGCTGCACAGGAAATGCCACACCTGGGTTCTACACCAGAGTAGTATTGATCTTCTTTATTCTGGATAACCTATTTCTGAAAATAACACCTTCTCTCAAAAAACTGATATTTCTCACCACTAGATATAGTCTAAAGCATTCCCATAGGATTGAATGCCAATGTGTTTCTGAAATCAGGAGAAAGCCTCCTCAGAAAGATGGGTTTGAAATGATCTCATTTAGAGGTTTAAGTTCTGTTCTCCAGTTGCAGAGCTGTATGATTCAGTGGTGTGGTATTATAAATAGTCCTCCAAGAGATACCAACTGCCCATACCACTGGATGGGGATTTTACTGCCAACCTCGATGCCCCTTTGACCTGTTGTTTCTGTTTCCAGATGGAGCACTGTTTGGCCAACCAACAGGCTTGCTTCAAAAGTGCTGTGTCTTATCATGGGGCCAGCTGGCCAGAACTAGGGCAGGTCCTTGGGTTTGCTGCTCTGACCCCACAGACTGTTGTAGCTACCAGAACACCTGTTGATATTTTGACACTGGAAGTGTTGAAAAGTAGCACTGAAACATACTCAGAATAGTTGTAGAGAACGGCAGACATGGAGAGAGAAAAGGGCTTCAAAAGAATGTGATACAAATATCGTATTCTTTAAAAATGGGGTTTTTTTGTTTGTTTATCTGACAGCTCTTTCTCATACCAAAAATGCAATTCCTGAAAAGGGAACCTCACATGTAGTTGTTCTCTTGCCCTGGAGTAAACCTGGAAATGGGCAGATGTTTGACCAGATTGGTCTAGTGTTCTTGTGGGCAGGTGTAAAGACCCCCGGGGGTGTTGAAGGTTAGCTTTCACAAGGTGGAGATAGTCCAGCAATCTCATTGGGGCCAGCCAAGAGGCTTAAAATAGATAACATGTGGGCCTGAGATGCTGTCAGCCTGATGGTTGCTGACTTACTGTGGCCTTTGCCAAGAGAAGCAGTGAGGGGGGAGAGAAACTAGTTCACCATAAACTTTTGCTCCCATTTCCCTACAGCTCGTGGCTTGGAAATGCAATAATCACCAAGTCACTAAACCATCGGTACCTTCTCTACTACCATTTCAATGTTGAGAGTTGTGTCTTGGAGATTAAATTATTTGGAGCTGTGCAGTGGCTCGTCTCTTTTGGACCAGAGGTTGTTCTGGGTGCTTTTACACTTGTCTCATGTATTTGAAAAGGAAACCAATTTCTTCAGAATTTATGAAGCAACAGAATGTTCGAGAGGAAGAAAAAGTTTCATTCTCCAAAATTGGGATAAAACTCTCCTGGCGAACAGGCAGGAAATTTCTGCACATTCATTGAATGTGACAACACAAGAAGTATGTATCTGAAGTTGCTTGATTTAGAGGTGCAGGTGCTTTTAGCAAGAGGGTTATATGTCTGTGGGCCTGTGTGACTGGCACATACAGATGCCTATCAACTTGGGGCAAGAGTGGTCCCAGCCTAAGTTGAAAATATTGCAAGTCAGCCGGCGCCACGGCTCATTAGGCTAATCCTCCGCCTGCAGCACCAGTACTCCAGGTTCTAGTCCTGGTTGGGGTACCGGTTCTGTCCCTGTTACTCCACTTCCATTCCTGCTTCCTGCTAATGCACCTGGGAAAAGCAATGAAAGATGGCCCATGCTTGGGCTCCTGCCTGTTAGAGTTTCAGACCCCTGGCTTCAGCCTGGCCCACCCCTTGCTGTTGTGGTCCTCTGGGGAGTGTCTCAGTCTCTCCCTCTCTGTAACTCTTTCAAGTAAACAAATCATAAAAAAATACATTTGGTGCATAAGCAGATCAAGTTGCTACCTGCAATGCCAGCATCCCATATAGGTACTGGTTTGACTCCTAGCTGCTCCACTTCTGATCCATCTCCCCGCTAATGTCCCTGGGAAAGCAGTGGAAGATGTCCCAAGTGCTTATGGGAGATCCCTGTGAAGCTCCTGGCTCCTGGCTTTGGCCTGGCCCAGTCTGGCCATTGAGGCAGTTTTGGGGAGCGAACAAGCAGATGTAAGACCTCTCTCTGGCTCTCTCTCTTTTTCACTGTAACTCTGCCTTTCAAGTAAAATCTTACAAGAATGCATTGAATATACCTAACCACCTGAACATCCCAGCTTAACAATACAGTCTGTTGTAGTCCTTGTGATGGCAGGGCTGACTGGGAGATAGGGCTGCTGCCACTGCCCAGTGCTGAGAGAGAAAGAGAGACTCTCATATATCACTAGCCCAGAAAAAGATCAAAATTCAAAGTATAGTTTCTACTGAATGCATATCACTTCTGCATCATTGTAAAGTTGAAAAATCATGCATCAAGCCATCATAAGTCAGGGACTGTCTGTACTTCTAATGTCTCTATCAGTGAGAGTATCTTTGGCTAAGGATGATGTTCATGGGTGAGAGGATAGGGCTGGGGGTTAGTATTCTTGTCTGGACAGCAGACAATCTGACAAGACTAATTTTTCATTATAATTCTGTAGATGGACTCACCTAAATGTAGAAGGTGGAAGGTGGAGGAAGGGCTTCAGGAGAGCTAGAACATTGGGGTGAGTCTCGATTGGGGAATGTTTCTGGTAGTGCCAGGTCCTGGGTGCTTTCTTAGCAGGCTCTACCAATCTGCAGACTTCGGGAGTCCCCAACCTATGGACTCAAAAATAATAACTGCTCATTTGTACATTTCTTAGAAACTACAATTTTTGCTTCAAACTATTGGAATGTGAACTTCTCAGAGGGTAGAACTATGTCTTTTATGCTCCAATATAAACCCATAGCCTGGCATGTTAGAACCAACAGATGATGGGTCTTTCCTTATACCCCCTCCTGTTCTAAGTGTGTTGTTTGCTTATGAGGTAGGTGTTGGCCTTACATCTGACTCACAGAATAGAGGTGGAGTGTTGGTGAGGGTAGTTTGCCCCAGGGTCTCATAAGGAGGAAGTAGTAGAACCACCAGTATACTCGAACTATACTATATTGACCACTACACAGAATAGGTCCTCAATAATGAATAAATGAGCTCATTTTTTTTTTTTTTTTTTTACACAGGCAGAGTGGACAGTGAGAGAGAGAGAGAGACAGAGAGGAAGGTCTTCCTTTGCCGTTGGTTCACCCTCCAATGGCCGCCACGGCTGGCGCGCTGCGGCCGGCGCACCGCGCTCGTCCAATGGCAGGAGCCAGGAGCCAGGTGCTTTTCCTGGTCTCCCACGGGGTGCAGGACCCAAGCACCTGGGCCATCCTCCACTGCACTCCCGGACCACAGCAGAGAGCTGGCCTGGAAGAGGGGCAACCGGGACAGAATCCGGCGCCCCGACCGGGACTAGAAGAGCTCATTTTAAATTAAGAAAGAAAGGGGCACGTCACAACAGATGAATGCTTGGAGAATATTTCATGAATGAATGTGTCATCTTCTATTCCTTAGGTTTCAAAAGGGTTTAAAGTCAGAATGTGTGTTCAGTTAAGTATAGTTTTGTGAGTTTCACATTTTCATTAAGAATTTGAAGGAAAATTCTATCCTTATAATTTCAGAACTCCCACCCATGCTTGTTGTAACAAGCAATACAGTTTTCATGGTGAGCATCACTGCTAAATAGCTACTCTTGTTACAGCATTGGGGACTTTGCTTGTGGTTTTTCAGAACCAAATGTGATTTTTAGAAGCATATTTAAATTGGATGCCAGATATTATACATATTTGTAAATTAATATATAATATATTCATTTGTCACCCTACTAATAAAACTATAGTTTTTTTATATGATATGAACAGTGTGATTTATCAAAAGTAATAAGTTAATGTTCAGTTAAGGATGTTACTTTTGGGGCTGGCACTGTGGCGCAGCGGGTTACAGCCCTGGCCTGAAGCACCCACATCCCATATGGGCATTGGTTCTAGTCCTGGCTGCTCTTCTTCCGATCCAGCTCTCTGTAATGGCCTGGGAAAGCAGAAGAAGATGGTCCAAGTCTTTGGGCCCCTGTACCCACATGGGAGACCTGAAAGAATCTCCTGGCTCCTGGCTTCGGATTGGCACAGCTCCGTCCGTTGTGACCCTTTGGGGAGTGAACCAGTGGATGGAAAACCTCACTCTCTGTCTCTACCTCTCTCTGTAACTCTGTCTTTCAAATAAATAAAATAAATATTTAAAAAGGATGTTACTTTTATTTTTAAGCAGTATCAACTGGAGATAGGAGTTCAAAGAGAGAAAGTGAATGAAAGGAGAATGTTGATAATAAGCTGTTATGTATCAAGTTTCTGCTAGGAACAGTGGACTCTGGGTCTCTAGTCATGATATGAATATTTAGACAAGTACTCAGGAATAATTTTATCCCTTCTTAAGGCATCGTAGTTTTGTAAAGTGAATTTGAGTTGGAGTCAGAGACCTGAGTTCAAATCCAAGCTCTGCTTCTCACTAGCTGGGTAACATTTTAAAATTTGCCCAATAATTTCAACTTTTTTTCTTCTTTATTATTTCTTTATAAGGGGCAAAGTGAATGAGATGCCAACACAAATGTTAGCCCTTAAATTAGTATCCTAGTGCTATTGTAACAAGTTACCACCAATTTAGTGATTTCAGACAATACACACACACTGTCTTTCAATTCTGCAAATCCAGAGTCTGAACTGTCTGTCTCTGGGCTAAAATGGAGTTACCAGCAGGAATGCATCCCTTCTGGAGGCTCCAGGAAAGAACCAATTTTCCTTTTTGAGCTTTGAGAAGCTCTGTCATGCTGTCTCACAGCTCCTCTCTTCATCTCAAAGCTTGTTGAGTTGCATCTGCAAACCGCTCTCTGACTCCGAGTTCCCCCTCTGCCTTCCATTTATTTAATTTATTTATTTGAAAGAGTTACAGAGTGCATGCACACACACAAGAGAGAGAGAGAAAGGGATGGACATGTCTTTCATCTGCTTGTTCACTCCCCAGATAACTGCAAAGGCTGAGGCTGGGCCAGGACGAAGCCATGAGCTTCATCGGGGTCTCTCATCTGGGTAGCAGGGGCCCACATACTCCATCATTTTCCCTTGGTTTTCCAAGGGCATTAGTAGGGAATTGATGAGAAGTGGAGCAGCTGGGACACCAACTGGTGCCCCATGGGATGCTGGCACTGCAGGTGGCAGCTTTACGGGCTGTGTCACAACACCGACCCCCTGCTTTCCTTTTAAAATGACCTTGTGATTACAGTGTGCCCACCAGGATAATCCAGGGCACTCTCTTTGCTGTAAGGTCAGCTGATTAGCAGCCTGAGTTCCAGACATACCCTAATTCCTGTTTGCCAGGAAACAGCATATTCACAGGTTCTGGAGGCTGATGTGGGCCTGCTGCTGTGAATTCCACAGTACTTCTTACCCTTTAACACTCCTTCATTCATTCATTCATATACTTAATAAAAGAGAATGTGGATAATAAAAGTACCTTTACTCTCAAGAAATCCAATATTTAGGTAACTAGCAATAGACGACAATGTAACAAGCCCAGGTATGAGCCATTCAAACCCTGTGCTACATGCAGGTTTTTAGAGGAGAAATCACTTACGGGTGTGTGAGAGAGAAGAGGAATCACCAGAAATTTTGACTGTCTATTAGCAGCAATGTAGCTTCCCTCCCTCAAGAGGTAAATGTTATCTTAGGTTGCATTAAGATAAGAGCAAAGGAGATGATGGCCTCCTTCCATTTTTGCCTTGATGAAATGCTACCAAAGGTGGAAGGGCATAAAAAATCTTAAGTATAGCCAGAGGAAGGGCTGCCAGCAGGAGACAGAGTCTAAAGTCACAACATAGGGGTCATTTAGGGATATTCATAGTGTGGTCTTCACGTGCTTTAATGAGTTATATGAAAAGAAATTTAGATTTGTCTTTGAAAAGTCAGGAGTTAAAAAACTGGCATAGATGTGTGGAAGTGAGACTTAAATTCACTATGGAATTTTAGGTGGTTATAGCTTTCTGAAATGGAATGGAACAGCCTTTCCTTAAGACAATGAATGTTCTGTTATTAAAGGTATTCAGATAGAATCTACACAATGAGTGACAACGAATGTTTCCCAAAAGTACTTTGTTCATGTCTTGGTCATTGTGATCATTTTATATGCCTGGCCCCTGTATAAATTGTGACCTCTTTCTGAGCTGATCCCAATCACATTTGTTTTTAACTGGGATTAGGAGGTGAGTGTGGGCTGGGTGAGTGGATGAGGCATGGATGAAGCTGAGAATTGGACAAAGTGACTGTTAGAGATGCTCCAACTCTGAGACTGAATTCTCTGAGCTGGAATGTGAGCCATTTTTAGAAAATAAGATTGGGATTGAGAAATGAGGTGGTGGAGGTTTTGGAACTGCAGGTGGGAGCTACAGTATAGAAAGGCCCAAAGAGACCAGGAGGAAGCACCTGGCTCCTGGCTTCAGATCGGTGCAGCGCGCCAGCTGTAGCGGCCATTTGGGGTTGAACCAACAGAAGGAAGATCTTTCTTTCTGTCTCTCTCTTTCACTGTCTAACTCTGCCTGTCAAAAAAAAAAAAAAAAAAAAAGAAAGAAAGAAAGAAAGAAAGAAAGAAAGAAAGAAAGAAAGAAAGAAAGAAAGAAAGAAAGAAAAGAAAACAAAAACAAAGGCCCAGAAAGGAGAGGAAGCAAATCTGTGTGGAGCTGTATTGTGTGAAATGCAGAATATAGGGATGAGGAAGACGGCCCAATCTTAATTCTGGAAAGTGCTTAATTTCAAGGATGTCGAGTCTTTCTACAGTCTGAACCTAACTTGACACTTGATTGAATTGTGGTAGAGAGAAAGTGCTCTGACAATGCTTTGCATCATAGTTTGGTTGCTATGCACTACTGCCAAAATATGGGAATCAAGAATTAAAATGTAGGCCGGCACCGCAGATCACTTGGCTAATCCTCCGCCTGCGGCGCCGGCATCCCAGGTTCTAGTCCTGGTCGGGGCGCCGGATTCTGTCCCAGTTGCTCCTCTTCCAGTCCAGCTCTCTGCTGTGGCCTGGGAGTGCAGTGGAGGATGGCCGAAGTGCTTGGGCCCTGCACCCACATGGGAGACCAGGAGGGAACACCAGGCTCCTGGCTTCGGATTGGCATAGCGTGCCAGCTGTAGCGGCCATTTAGGTGGTGAACCAACAGAAAGGAAGATCTTTCTGTCTCTCTCACAGTCTACTCTGCCTGTCCAAAAAAAAAAAAATTAAAATGTAGAGCTGAATGATGGCAGTAAGAATATAAAGGATGGCACACAGGACAGCACTCCGGGAAAATTCTCATCCATGTTAGTAATAGGATCATGTATGTCTCTGAAGTAGCTGCATTTTCTTTCTCTTTAGTTCTTTTTTTAGTTTTTGGACCCTGAACTGAATCAATACCTGACCGTGTGTGTGTGTGTGTGTGTGTGTGTGTGTGTGTGAAGGGGAATGAAGCTACTCAAAGTTTCAGATGCAGAAATGTGGCCCAATTGCAGGATGGTATAATATGTTATTTTTTCCCATTGTTTTCTTGTCTGGGTTTTATATCCCCACCCTTATTTTGCTGTCCTTTTAATTTATGGTGTCTTGTATTTTATGCATCCCTAAAAGTAGTCATAAATTCTTTCAGAAACAAAGGACAGTAAGTATAAATAAATTTCCATGTAGATTAGTCCTCATTTTATAGATGAAGAAGCAGGGGCTCAATTCATTTTTCTAACTTGCCCAAGATGAAGACGATGTTTTATCTATTGCTGGGCAATACATTGCCCCAGCTAAATTAGCACAAATCAACACACATTTCTTACCTCACTCATTTCTGAAGGCCAAGAATCAGCTTAGCCTGGTGGTTCGGGGTCTCCTGAGATTGCACTTGAGCTGTCAGCCAGGGCTGCAGTCATCCAGAGGCTTGACTGGGGCTGGAGAGATGCTCCCAGCTCACTCTGCTGTGGGCAGGATGCTTCTGTTCCTAACCATGTGAGGCTGCTTGCAACACAGCAGCTGGCTGTCTCCAAAATGTGTGATCTGAAAGGGATGAGAGACCATGACACGAGCTGCAGGGTCTTTTCTAGCAGTCTTGGAGGTACTGGGTGTCCTGATCACACAAAACTACCCTGGTGAAACGTGAGAGGGGAACCCTAGTGGCAAGGATTGGGGGCTATCTTGGAGGCTGCCACCTACCATGAGTATAGCATAGCAGAGCCTGCACAATGCTGCTTTCACAAAAGCACTGGATCCAGACACGCTCTGGTTGGACCCCCAGAGTTGTTTCCACTCCTTTGGTCTTGAAGACAAGAGGAATGAACATCAGCAAGTATGACATTCTGGATTTCCAGTTATTTTCCTCTGATCGTGCCTGCAGTTGCCAGTGCTGTGGCAATTTCACTCATACTGCTTTGTGTAACCTCAGCTCTATTTAATCACTACTAGAAGTAGATCCAGATTTGAACCTTAAGCCAAAACAACACAGCTGAACTTTTAGATACCACTAAGGAGTTAAAATAATAGCTAACTTAATACAACATTAGGCCTCCATTCTCTGAATTTCGTAGTGAAAGAAAAAATTGATTGTAATTTTAATTTCTTGTACTTTTATGGTCATGGGAAATTTGTATGTATAAAACATAAAACTTTATAATTCCACATCTCATAAGGAGAAATTTTCAATGTAAAGTGAAAACTCATAAAGATATTTTTATGGAACATATTTTACTGCATTGCTGAACTATAGCCAGATTTTGTCAGGGAAATAAATTAGAAAGTGTTGTTTTCCTGGTTGCAGGGAACTGCTGGCTCAGTGTTCAGTTTTCAGACACAAATTCATGACTCACCAATAAATAGCCTGCACCGAGGAGCTTATTTGCTGCTGGCTATCACCCTACCTTTGGAGGATTCTTATTCTATTCTGCATCTGGAAATTCTATTTTCATTTGAAATGCATATAGGTTGATGTTACTGTCAATGTTTAAACACAACACCAAATCAATTTTTTCGCTTTTCTGAACATTGGTATTTATTATTTCACATTTAACTTAAATCTGCAAGCCATTGCTATGTGTCTTCGGCCTTTAAAAACTTAAAAATAAATTTAATTCATTGGCAGAGAAATGGAGAAAGAGAAAGAGAGAGAGATTTCATCCATTGACTTGCTGAAATGCTTATAACAGCCAGCACTGGGTCAGGGTGAAGGCAGGAACTAACTCAATCCAGGTCTCCCATAGGGGTTTCAAGAACCCAACCATTTGAGTGATCACCTGCTGCCTCACGGGGTGCGCATTAGCAGGAAGCTGGAATCAGGAGCAGAGCCAGGTCTTGAACCCTGAACTCTGATATGGGATGCAAAGGGCATCTTAATCACTTTGCCAAATGCCTGCCCTACCTGGGGCATTTGAACGTTCTTATAACATTCTTTACACCTGGGACTTCCCTCCAAGGCCTGTTGTAGTATGCCAGTTTGCATAAGGTGATCAGATGTGTCTAGGGAGAGGACCTTCTCTTTTGACTGACTTATGAGAACTAATCTGATAAACACTCTGAGAAAGTGTACTGTGTGCTCAGCTTTGTGCTATGTTCAACAAGAAGATAAAGTGTGTGTTTGGAAATTTGTGGTGTAGCTTTTAGATGAATATGAGCAGGAATAATTATGAAACTGTATGACATAACAGAGGTGCTCACAAAACACTTAAGACAACAGGAGAGAGGGGGACTTTTCTCCCTGGCAGATGTTGGGAAAGACCCTGAGATCAGTGGCCTCCAAATGCGGGTCCTAGGATAATGGAATTTTCACTGAGTAGTGGCAGAGTAAGGGGAGAAAAAAAAAAAAGGACTGATTTTTTTTGTTTCTGTAAATAAATTAACTTCGTGATTTAAAAAGAATCACTCACCCTGAAATTGTTATTTCCTCATTTCCTGTTATATTTTCTTTGTTTTCCTAGATTTTCCTTTGTTTTGCAAAGTTCTGATGGTGATATGATTTATAATGTGTTTCCTTTCATTACAGAATGAAACTTGGCAACATCATAACAGTCTGCATTTTCATCTATTCATTCATTTATTGCTTCTTAAAATCCTATAGATGAGAAGCCTTGTTACGGATAATTACATATGGGCTGGGGTTGGAAAAGAGACATTTTACTATATAAAAGAGTTCCTGCTGTTTGTTTAACCACACGTGCATTAACGGGAAATTATAAGAAAGAAAAACAATATGCACTTGATTTTTTAAAACTGGCATGGAATATGTCTCTGCCTGTTTCCTGGGCTCACAGGGGAAGAGAGGAAACCAGTGTCTGCAGCGGTGGAGGATGTCAGGTGTGGGTACGGAAAACGGCTGTTGCAAACATGGAAACTGGTTTAGGAACTCTCTCTCTCTCTCTCTCTCTCTCTTTTTTTTTCCACATCTGCACGTTTAATGTGGCAATTTTTTTTAAGATTTATTTATTTATTTGAAAGAGTTACACTGAGAGAGAGGTCTTCCATCCGATGGTTCACTCCCCAATTGGCCGCAGTGGTCAGAGCTGTGCCGATCTGAAGCCAGGAGCCAGGAGCTTCTTCCGGGTCTCCCACGTGGGTGCAGGGGTCCAAGGACTTGGGCCATCTTCTACTGCTTTCCCAGGCCAAAGCAGAGAGCTGGATCGGAAGTGGAGCAGCTGGCTCTCGATGCCAGTGCTTCAGGCCAGGGCGTTAACCCACTGCGCCGCAGCACCAGCCCCTCTCTCTCTCTCTCTCTCTCTCTCTCTCTCTCTCTCTCTCTCTCAATCTCTGTAACTCTACCTTTCAAATAAACCTTAAAAAAAAGAAAAAGATGTTTAAGAACATAGGGATTCCTCTCTCAACTCTGGGGCAGTGATCTTATAGCAACTTATCTGTGCTGACTTCCTCCCTAGATAAGTACTTTAAGAAATGATCAATGATTTCCTTGAAAATTTGCCAGACATGAATTATAAATAACAGGCTTTATTGCACTACTTCCAATGCAGCTCCCTGCTAATGCACCTGGGAAAGATGGCCCAAGTCCTTGGGCCTCTGCACCCACATGGGGGAACTGGAAGAAGCTCCTGACTCCTGGCTTCAGGTCAGCCCAGCTCCAGCTGTTGTGGCCATCTGGGGAGTGAACCAGCGGATAGAAGAACTCTCTCTCTCTCTCTCTCTCTCTCTCTGCCTCTCTCCTTCTCTCTCTGTATCTCTGCCTTTCAAATAAATAAATAAATCTTTAAAAAAGCAAAAAAAGAAAAACTTGTCAAGTCACAACCTTGCTAAACCTGTTTCCTGTTCTCTGCAATGGAGATAATAGTCCTTACTTCACAGAGCTCTTGTGAACAGAGCTGATACATGTGCAGTAAGCACAAGCTGTTCGTCATCTTGCACTACAATTTGTATTATTACTATTTCCTGTTGGAAAAGAGCCTCTCTCCTGCCACCTCTCTTCTCCCGCTTACTTCTACCAACTTCGAGTCTGGAGAGTCTTGATTGATGTGTTCTGGTTGTTTCAGGTTCCTTGAAACGAAAGCACCTGTTCATGAGCAATTTAAAAAAAGTACTAATGTCTATAATGCAGTTCATTTATTTAGGCTAGTTATATATGCAAGCAAATTAACGAAAATTTTATATCACAGTATTTCTAGACAAATGTTATCAGTAACTCCAGAGAATCTAATTTTGTAATTAAATTAAAAGGGGGTAGAGGAGTCATGAGGTTACATCTCTTGTTGAGAAAGTCTAGGGAGAGTGGAATTGATCTAACAGCTAAGAGCACTACTTTTAGTCGATAATCCATTCACCCAATAATTACTGAACACCCAGAGCCTGTTCTGCACAGGGGAGATTAAGCAGGGCAAAGACCCAGTTCTCATGGAACTTGTAACCCAGTAGGGCAAATGACACAGAAAAGATTCCGCAGGAATCCCATTGCACACCCAGTTCTCTGGTGGCCCAGGAATGCCCTGAGGGTGGGCTTGGGGCTGTGTTTAATTTTCACCCCATGACTTCCGTGTGTGTTTTCAGTGCTTCCAGTTAAAGAAGAGAGTAATTTTGACCTCTTAAAAATGATTGTCATGGCTTTCGAGATCTATTTTTGTCCTGCTTTCTCAAGTTCATGTTCTCTCTGGTAGCCAGCAAGGAAAATGCCACCCTGCCACAAGCGTAATAGAATAGCTCTGTGTCGTCTGTGACACTTCAGCCTTGACCTGCCGAGAAGCAAACTTTGGTTTACCTAATGTCATTGCGTGCTGGCTCTTTAATATACTTAACTTTTGGTGTGGCTTCTTAAGTTTCAACACATATTTTAGTAAGGCTCAGCAAACTTGGGTGAGGCCAAAACCTCCGTAATACTATGCGAGCCAGTAAATCCAGGAGAGTGACCTTCCGATTTCTGCAGGCCAATGGTTTGTACAGAAAGAGGGCTAGTGTTAACCTTAACCTCACTTCCACCTCTTTTTAAAAAATGTGGTAAATCAAGCAGGACATGCTAGGTGTTATATTTCAGCTATGAAGTGATATCTAATATCAAATCAGACATTTGTTTTAATCCTAGATATTAAGTAGTATTAAGTAGTTAAGAACAGATATTTTCTCAAATTATTCCCTACACACACACACACACACACACACACACAGAGAGAGCAAGAGCGAGAGCGAGAGCGAGAGAGAGAGAGAGAGAGTGTTCACTAATTACAAATTACAAAGGGGCAAAGGGTGCCCTTACAATGGGAAGATCTGGCAGATACTACCATAAGCAATGAAGCTGACACCATCAATAATGACGATTATGGACTTTCATCATATTCTTCCTGGTGAGATGCAATGAGAAATACACAGCAGAGTAGTGGTAAAATTCTCACCAAACAATGTCTAACCTGAATGTAATCATGAGGAAGCAAGTAGATGTGAATTGATTGTGAAACATTAAGGAGGGCAACTGGCTTGGAATCTTCAAAAATGTCAGTATTGTAAAACACAAAACATGAAATAAAACCTCATAACATAAATAGAGAAGGGATGGGAAGAAGGAAGAAAATATATGCAAAGGCATTTAAGTAACAATTGGAGAAAATTGAACTTAGTTATTTAATTAGATATCACTTTTGTATGGCTTTAAGATCTTGGAATCTGATTGTTAAGCATTAGAGTGCTGGGCCAGCGCTGTGGTGCAGTGGGTTAATGCCCTGGCCTGAAGCGCCGGCATCGCATATGGGCACTGGTTCTAGTCCCGGCTGCTCCACTTCCGATCCAGCTCTCTGCTATGGCCTGCGAAAGTAGTAGAAGATGGCCCAGGTCCTTGGGCTCCTGCACCTGCGTGGGAAACTCAGAAGAAGCTCCTGGCTCCTGGCTTCAGATCAGCTCAGCTCCAGCTGTTGCGGCCATCTGGGGAGTGATCCAGCGGATGAAGACCTCTCTCTCTCTGCCTCTCCTTCTCTCTCTGTGTAACTCTGACTTTCAAATAAATAAATAAATCTTAAAAAAAAAAAAAAAAGAGTGCTGTGTTTTTGGGAGTCACCCACTGAGTGTTGTAGATGTGAAATGTCAAGAGATTTGCAACATTTACATGGTTCAAGAATAAAGTAAACATGGAAAGAGGAGAAGAACCAACATAGCAACTTGTTAGTTGGTGAAACAAGAGGAGGGGATATTGTTCTCATTGAATTATTCTTCCAACTTATCCATAGGTCTCAAATTTTTAAATATCAAAAGGTGAGAGGAGACAAGAATTTTTTAAGGAAATAATTACAGGGGAATAAGCCCAGAAGAATGACAGACACCTGGGATAGGGATCCTCAGGGCGTGCCTTCCTGTGGTATCAATCATCGCTAGCCGTGGGATGCTGCTCTGTCGACCCCACCTCTCTATAAATGTTTTTTTAGGGCTGTTATCCTAAGTACCACAGACACAGTGGTTTAAAACAAAGATGGGCCAGCGCTGTGGTGTGGCAGGTAAAGCCACCACCTGCAGTGTCAGCATCCCATGTGGGCACCAGTTTGATCCTGGCTGCTCCACTTCCAGTCCAGCTCCCTGCTAAATGCCCCTGGGAAAGCAGTGGAAGACAGTCCAGTTCCTTAGGCCCTGCACCCATGTCGGGGATCTGGAGGAGGTGTGTGGCTGCAGTTTGGTCCAGCTCCAGCCATTGCAGCCAACTGGGGAATGAACAAGCAGAAGGAAGGTTCTCTCCCCCCCCCCCCATCCCTCCCTCCCTCCACCTGTCTGTAACTCTGCCTTTCAAGTACATAAATAAACATAAAACAAAAATAAAATAGACTGATTGTCTCACAGTTCCAGAAGCTGGAAGTCCAAAATCAAAGAATCGAATGACCACCGTCCTCTGAAACCTATAAAGGGGGAGCTTTCCTTGCTTCTTCCTACCTTCCAGCATTGCCAGCAGTTCTCGACAAGCAACTGCTGTCTCTGCCTGTCATTCCATGGTGTTCTCCCCCTCGGGTGTCTTTGTCTCAGTATCTCTTCCTCTAATAAGAATACTAGTCATATCGGATTAGGATCCACCCTGGAGACCACGTCTTTAACTTGATTACATCTGCAAAGACCTTATTTCCAAATAACAGTAAATCACAGGATCTGGGTGTTATCACTTGAACATATCTTCAAGAGACTCAATTCAAGGCATAACACTCTCCATTTTTGTCTCTTGCCTTCCTAAACAGGCTTGGAGGATGCTCAGAGCTACTGAACACACATGGACTCTGAGGTCCCTTCAGCTCTGGGAGTCTGCAGTCTGAGTATCCACTTGTTCTAGGTCCATGCATTAGTCAGCCTTGGGCAACTAAGTTGCCAAGAGGGACTCTGTGAGGAGAAGGTTCCGGGTCATTATGAAACAGATAAGCCATGTGGCCTCTGGAAATCGTGATTCATGTAAAACTTTTATTTTGTTTGTCACAATAATTCTCTTTGTCCTCATTTTTATTTGAATGATTATGGGTCAAAACATTCTAAGCTGAATTCCCACCCTGTTATTCCATAAAACTACAGAAAATGAGATGTTAGCATTAGAAAAAGATAATTGTTACATCACACATGATTTCAGATGTTGGGCAGACTGCCAGCTGGAGCAGATTAATGAGGAAAATCAAGAATCATCTCTGTGTCTTTGTCCTTGAGGCTAAAAAAGGCAAGATAAGAAGAGAGGACGTTCTGTGATGAATAAGGGCAGCTGCACTTTCCCTCTCATCCCGAGCCCCTCCTGCTGGGTCAGCTCTGGGTATCAGAAGGAGGAGAACCTTTGAGGTCCTTGGGGGACTTGCAAGCCAAGGAGGCAGCAGGGAGTTAAAATGGAGAAGAGACTCTGTCCACACTCTTTGGTGATGGCCCTAGACTTCAAAAAGCAAACTGTGTCATCAGCAGGGGAGGGGGAACTGAAAAAGGACATTTTCCCAGAACTGCCATCTGCAGTTCTTAGTGCACATGTTACGTACACAGACATGGCGGCCCCCTCCTGCATTGCCTTCCCTGTGGCCTCAGGTGGACCCCAGGTATGCAAATCAGGATAAGGTGGTGGCCCATCTGGGAAATCTGAGACTTGGGAGCAGAAAGCAAAAACTTCAGTGAAATGAAATCTTATCTAAAATTCAATAGTGCTGTTCTTCCCTTCAGAAATGATTTAGGTAAACAGTTTGTGATTTAATTGTAATGTCCTTATGAAAGCCTGTTTTGTCATTTGCTGCCACCGCTAGGTAAGAACACTGGGAAATCACAGTGTGTCATTGTTATTCTGGTCTTTGTCATTGCTTCAGCAGTGGGAGTTATGGGTTTGTCAGCATTTCCATTATTGCCTCTTATCCTCAAGACCTCTGTCTTAGTCACTGAAAACTGCCTTGTACTGGATGGAAGCCTAGAGGTAATTTCCTTTAGCATTATAGCATCTGCATTCTTTTATGGTTGTCTGTGACTTCGCAAGTGATTTAAATATCTTTTTATTAAAAAATTAATTCATGCATAAGTCTCAACTCTTTTTTAATGCCTACAGCTCTAATTCAGGATTGGAATATGAATCATGCAAAGCAAAAGTTATGAGCAGTATACAACTCAAGCAAGGTACTGCCTTGGTGGCAATACACCAAGACACGGCCAAGAAGTAACAAGAGCAGTGTGTGTGATAATCAGTAGTAGTTTCTCATGGTCTCACATTGTATGCCTCTGAGATTAATAATGTAAAAGAGGGTAAGAGAAGACCTGGTCTTAGATTATAAATTTAATTATATGTATCGGGTGGGCATTTAGCTTAGTGGTTAAGGTGTCTATGTCTCGCACTGGAGTACCTGGGTTCAATATCCAACTTTGGCCGGCGCCGTGGCTCACTAGGCTAATCCTCCGCCTTGCGGCGCCGGCACACCGGGTTCTAGTCCCGGTTGGGGCGCCGGATTCTGTCCCGGTTGCCCCTCTTCCAGGCCAGCCCTCTGCTGTGGCCCGGGAGTGCAGTGGAGGATGGCCCAAGTGCTTGGGCCCTGCACCCCATGGGAGACCAGGAGAAGCACCTGGCACCTGGCTTCTGCCATCAGATGAGCGTGGTGCACCAGCCGCAGCGTGGACCACGGCGGCCATTGGAGGGTGAACCAAAGGCAAAAAGAAAGACCTTTCTCTCTATCTCTCTCTCTCACTGTCCACTCTGCCTGTCAAAAAAAAAAAAAAAGAAAATCCAGCTTCAACTTCCAATTCCAGCTTCCTGTTAGTGCAGACCCTGGGAGGCAGAGGCAGAAAGAGAGAGAAAGGGTCTTCCATCTGCTGATTCACTCCCCAAAAGGCTGCAACAGCCAGAGCTGAGCCGATCCAAAGCAAAGAACCAGGAGCCTTCTAGAGATCTCCCACGTGGGTGCAGAGCCCAAGCACTTGAGCCATCTTCTACTGCTTTCCCAGGCCACAGCAGAGTTGGATTGGAACTGGAGCAGCCAGGACTTGAACTGGCATCCATATGGGATTGGTGGCTCCACCTGCTACACCACAACATTGGCCCCAAATGATTGGGTTTCTGTCATCCACGTGGGAGAGTTAGATTGCATTCCTGGCTTCCAGTTTTGGCTCCTTCCCAGTCTCACCCATTGCAGGCATTTGAGAAGTAAACCAGTGGATGGGATATTCCTCCCTTTCTCTCTCAAATAAACTTTGAATTTGAAAACTAAAAAGGGGCTGGTGCTGTGGCATAGTAGGTGAAGCTGCAACCTGCAGTGCTGGCATCCCATTTGGGTGCCAGTTCGAGTCCCAGCTGCTCCACTTCCAATCCAGCTCTCTGCTATGGCCTGGGAAGGCAGTAGAAAATGGCTCAAGTACTTGGATTACTGCACCCATGTGGGAGACCCAGAAGAAGCTCCAGGCTTCTGGCTTTGGATTAGTACAGCTCCAGCTGTTGCAGCCGTCTGGGAGTGAACCAACAGATGGAAGACCTCTCTCTCTGCCTCTGCAACTCTGCCTTTCACATAAGTAAATAAATAAATAAATATTTTTATAAAAAAAAACTAAATAAATTGCATGTATTACACTGTAGACATTGGAATCTTCTCACCAAATCACAACATTTTCAGTGTCTGAAAAGGACTTTAGGTCTTATTTCCTCAATTATGGATGCTTGTGCCATCAATCCCACATTCCCTTCAGATGTTTATTCCACCAATACCACATTCCTTTTTCTGCCCTTCCAACAGTGTATCAGTTATTTTTTGCTACATAATGAATTAACATAAAACCTAGACACTTATTAAAACAACCATAACGAGTAGCTTGCAATTCTAGGTTTTTGCACTGTGAACTGGGCTCAGCTAGGTGGTTCTTCTGTTAAGGCACTCACTTATGAGACTAGAAAGAGCCAATGGTTCAGGCAGAAATCAGTTGATCATGGATAGCCCCACTCACATGATTGGTGGTTGGCTATGGTGCAGGGGCAACTGGCCTATGTGTCTGCACCATCTAGCATGCTATCTCAACTTTTTATTGGGTTCTGGTTCCAAAATCAAAGAGGGCAGCATCCAATGCACACACTATGTCCAAGCCTTTGTTTGAGTCATGCTTGATAAAGCATCTTTGACTAAAGCAAGTCACATGACCAAGCTCACATTCATTTGTTTTTATTCTGAAATTGGGTTCCCATCCCAATCATTTCATGTGGGATCTTCCTAGTATTCAATCTTGACTGAAAACAAATAGAAGGGGAGACAGTTACAGGCCGATAAGCATGAAGAAACAAAACAAACAAACATAAAACCTCTTGAGGGAAGTGAGAATTCATACTAAGAAAATAAAGGAGAATCAAAAGATTGCCCATGTCAGTGAGTCAGTGATAAGGGATGGAATAATCTCAGCACAACTTTTCACCTTTAAAAGAAACTGAGGTGGGGCCAGTGCTGTGGCTTAGTGAGCTAAGCCTCTACCTGTGATGCCAGAATCCTATATGGGCCCTGGCTCGAGTCCCATCTGCTCCTCTTCCAATGTAGCTCTCTGCTATGGCCTGGGAAAGCTGTAGAAGATGGTCCAAGTGCTTGTGCCCCTGCACCTGTGTGGGAGACCTGGATGAAGATCCATGCTTCGGATCGGCTCAGCTCCAGCTGCTGTAGCCATCTGAGGAGTGAACGAGCAGATGGAAGACCTTTCTCTCTGTCTCTCCTTCTCTCTGTAATCCTGTTTCTCAAATAAAAAAAAAAAAAAGGAAAAACAAAGAAACTGAGGCACAACTCAATTAGAAAATGAAAAGTTTATTTGGGCTTGTTTAGTGCTGCAATCCAGGAAGGTAAAAACCCAAGCAATCTTGAATTTGTGCTCTGAGGTCTTATAGATTTTAAACAGGTCTTGAAGGCAAAGCCTGAAAGTAGGGAGGCACAGTACGTGAATTGTTTGCTAAGAATTTAGATTGGTGCAAGGATAGCACACTGTCTCGTAAACAGGGCATTGGATAACTAAGGAATGCACTCTCAGAAAGGGAAGGAAGAAAAGACAAGAAATCTCTGGGAAAGGAAGGTCTGAGAGGCCAGACAACCCTGATGGGAATATTCCACTTTATGTAATTTTCAGTACATAAATCACAGGATGTAGAGAATTCTGGATCCGTGAGGCCTCACATGTGCTGGGAAATGTGTTTCCCCGACCTGTGTGTGATTTCAGCTGGATCCCTGTGTCCTCTGGCCTAAGGTGTCTGCAGTGCCTCTGTCTGCATAGTCTTTTGATTTTTCCTATGTCTACTGAAACTTTGACTACTCTACAGATGGTGCCAGTCCTGCCTCCATGATCTACACCCAAAACCTGAGGAGAAATGGCTACAGTTAGAACAAAACAGGGTTTCAACAATGTTTCTAGGGAAGACACACAGGGATTGAGAGGGCAATAGGAACTTCCCTCACTAGGGTCTGCTCTTGGAACTCAGAAGGGAAGAGTGGCTGAGCAGGGGCATGGGTTGATTCAGCTAGGCTACTTCAGAGCCAGAAATGATGTGGCAGAGACCATCCAGGCCTCTAACCCAGACCTTGATGGAATGTCCAAGAGGATCTTGCAGCCTTAACAGGCCAAGGCAGGGACAGGGCTCATTCTCAAGTGGACGTGAGACACCTCTCAGGCCTCCCACAATGGAAAGTAGAAAAGTGAGAGAACTGAAGCTCAATGGAACAAGTGAGGTTGGAGCCAGAGAAATGTTTTGTTGCTGCTGACTGTTATATTGAGCCTATTTCTAGCTTCTGGCTGTTAGGACTTGAGGACCACAGGTTGGATAAGTTCCCTACGAATGAGCCCTGCCATTTTAACTAAGTTCCAGGCAAAAATTGTCCATGGTAGTTCAGTTTTGATGTGTGCCAACCTCCCACATAGATTCTCTGTTTCTCTTTCTTGTTCTTATCTTCTTTATTTTATTTACATTAAAAATTTCCATTATTTGACTAGTAAATCCCTCCAGGCTTAATTTATTTCCCTGTCCTAGGAATATCCACATTTTGAAAGGATACTTCTGATGACTCAAACGCACTCTAGATCGAAAGAAATGAATCCTTACAAGAAATTTCAGATGGGAGATGCAGAAAGAGCAGGAGAATCATGCTCACAGCAGAGTCGACCAAGAGCACGCCATGGGTAGCAGTAGGGCATGGCTGTCTCTGTGTCTCCAGGAACTGGGAGGAACAAAGGATGTGAAGAGGATGATTCACTGATGCTGGAAGAGAAGATAATGAACTTTTATTCAGTATTTTATTATGAAAGTTCAAATATACAGAAAATTTGGAAGAATTTAACACTAAGCATGCTAGATTCTATCATAATGTGGTAGTAGCTGTATCACATAGCTGTCATCTATCATCCCTATTCGTCCATCAGTCCATCTAATTTTTGATACATTTTCCTTTTTATTTTATTTATTTATCTTTTAAAAATATTTTATTATTTATTTGAGAGATAAGAGTTACAGTGAGAGGGA
Source organism: Sylvilagus floridanus (assembly GCA_949820135.1). Classification (NCBI taxonomy): domain Eukaryota; kingdom Metazoa; phylum Chordata; class Mammalia; order Lagomorpha; family Leporidae; genus Sylvilagus; species Sylvilagus floridanus. Next base: position 121,020,304 of record OX463241.1, on the reverse strand, counting down.
GAGAGAGAAAGGCCTTCCATCTAGTGGTTCACTTCCCAGATGGCTGCAACAGCTGCAGCTGAGCTGATCCGAAACCAGGAGCCAGGTGCCTCTTCCAGGTCTCCCACATGGGTGCTGGGGCCCAAGCGTCTGGGTCATCTTCTGCTTTCTCAGGCCACAGCAGAGAGATGAACTGGAAGAGGAGCAGCCTGGATTCGATCCAGCGCCCATATGGGATGCGGGCGCCACAGGTGGAGGATTAACCTACTGCACCACAGCGCCTCACATTTTAAAGTGAGTTGCAGGCATCGATTCCCCCTAAATATTTCAGCATGCATTTCATTAACTGTTTAATTTTACTCACAGTTATCTTTTAGATATGCACATATTTTAATCCAATATTCTCTGAGTTTTGACAAACACCCATACCAGTATAACTGAGTTCTGTATCAAAATAACATTACTCTCACTCCAAAACTGCCTCATGCCTCTTCAGCCAGTATCAATCCTTAACTATCCCAAGAGATGGTCACTGTTCTGTTTTCTTTTAAAGCATAGATTAGTTTTGCCTGTTCTAGAATGTCATATAATTGAAACCATGCGCTGCAAACTGCGTTATGGAAGGCTTCTTTCACAGCACAAGTTTGAGAGTCCTCTGTGTTGCTGCTTGTACCACTGGTTTTCTCCTTCTTGTTTCTAAACAGTGTTTCGTGTAACTCTGCCCCAGTTTGTGTTTGCATTCTTCTACTGATGGCTACCTATCTGTCTCTGCTCTTTGGCTATTACATATAAAGTGCCATGAACATTATTGTATTAGTTTTTTTGTGCATATATGTTTTTATTTTCATGGCAATACCTGGGAGTAGAATTATTGAATTTTAGAGAAAGTATATGTTTAATTTTTACAAGAAACTGCTAGACCTTGTTCTAAAGTTGCAACTCCACTGACATGTTTTTCATAGCTTGATTTAAAAAAAATTAGTTAATATTTATTATTTATTTATTTGAAAGGCAGACTATATATGTAGAGGGAGAGGGAGGGAGGGAGAGAGAATCTTTGATTCGCTGCTTTACTCACCAAATGGCTACAATGGCTAGAACTGGACCAGGCCAAAACCAGGAGCCTGGAACTCCATCCAGGTCTCCTATGTGGGTAGCAGGGGCCCTAGTACTTGGGCCATCTTCTGCTGCTTTCCAAAGTGCATTAGCAGGGAGCTGAGATTGGAAGCAGAGCAGCCGGACTCCAACCAGCACACATATGGGATCCTAGTGTCACAGGTGGCAGCTTAAACTGCTGCACCACAGCACTGGTCCCTAAATAAATTATTTACTTATTTACTTTATTTTAAAGGCAGAGACAGACCAAGAGACAGAGATCTTCCAGTCACTGGTTCACTCCCCAAGTGCCTGCAGCACCCAGAACTGGGCCAAGCCAAAGCCAGAAGCCCAGAACCTGATCTGGGTCTCCCATGTGAGTGGCAGGGCAAAGTACTAGAGGCATCACTTGCTGCCTCCTAGGATGTGTGCCGCCAGGAAGCTGGATCCGAAGCAGAGCAGCTGGAACTCAGCGTGGGCTCTCTAACATGGGACGCAGGTATCCCAAGCGTCAACTGTTGCACCAGTCACCTGACCCCTTATAAATGCTTTTTAATATTCAATCTCAGTGTACAGTATGAATAATTAAAAAGTTAGATGCTGGCCGGCGCCACAGCTCAATAGGCTAATCCTTTGCCTGCAGCGCCGGTACACCAGGTTCTAGTCCCGGTCGAGGCGCTGGATTCTGTCCCGGTTGCCCCTCTTCCAGTCCAGCTCTCTGCTGTGGCCTGAGAAGGCAGTGGAGAATGGCCCAAGTGCTTGGGCCCTGCACCCGCATGGGAGACCAGAAGGGAACACCTGGCTCCTGTCTTCGGATCAGCACGATGTGCCAGCCGCAGCGCACCAGCCTCAGCGGCCATTGTGGGGTGAACCAACGGCAAAAGGAAGACCTTTCTCTCTGTCTCTCTCTCTCACTGTCCACTCTGCCTGTCAAAGAAAAAAGTTAGATGTTATGGAGGTAGAATAGCAGATTGAATGTTTTAGCCAATGAAAATAAATATTGGTATGTGAAGGTTTTCATTTCTAAAAATAATATTGCCATGAAGATAACAAAATAAATAGAATTTTTGGTGATGGCTGTTTCTATAAGGCAAACTAAGAATGGGTTCAGGGTAATTAACTGGAAATTTATAATCCCAACAGAATAAGCTATTGGATTCTAAAACATTAAAATAAAACAAAATTGTTTTAGAAACTTTTTTATTTCACTAACTATTGCTTAATGAGATCAATTCTTACTGATCAAAATGACAGAATCCAGTCAAGTATGAGTGATAGTTTCTGTCCTCAAGCCAGCACCTACGTGACAATGAGTTAGCAATAACTGATAGATAAGAAACACATGTTGGAGGAGGAGACCTAGATTAGAGACAGACTGCAAGAAAGAGGGAGGACAGAAGGTGGACCTGAAAACATGGAAGTATTCAGAAAGATGAGGATGAAGATGGAGGAAACCCCAGAGTAATCAAAGGAATAGCCATGAGGGATATCCATGATTAATAGCTCACTGAGAAATCTGATCTTTTATTAAAACCTCATGTTTTATTAAAAGCTACTCTACCTTACATCACTGTGGTTGACACGAGAGAAATTACAGGATCAGAGGAAAATGAGAGGGGAGACTACTCCCACATGCTCCTAGAATCTTAATATTCAGAACCACTATGGAAATCAAATTATTTTAGCAATGGTGTTGGTGAATTATTGCCAGAGAGTATCTGTAGGTTATCTTTTCCCTTTCTTTATGGTGTTCTTTTTTGTTTTTATTTTTTTATTTGAAAGGCAGAGTTACAGAGAAATAGAGGGGGAGAGAGAGAGGCCTTCCATCTGCTGGTTCACTTCCCCAAATGGTCACAAGGGCTGTACGTGGACCAGGCTGAAGCCAGGAGCCAGGAGTTTCATCTGGGTCTCACACATAGGTGCAAAGTCTCAAGCACTTTGGCCATCGTCCACTGCTTTACTAGGAGCATTAGCAGGGAGCTGGATGGGAAGTGGAGTGGCCAGGACTCCAATCGGTGCCCATGTGAGAGGTCAGTGTCACAGGTGGCAGCTTAACCCGCTAAGCCACAGCACTGGTCCATCCTTTCTGATGCTCTTTGATGCAAAAAAATTTTTTTTTAATTTCTATCAAGTCCAATTTGTTAATTTTCTTTTATGACGTATACTTTGGTATCTTATCTAACAAACTATGACCTAATCCAAAGTCATGACAATTTATACTCATGTTTCCTATTAAGAGTTTTAGAGTAGTAGCTTTTACATTTAGATCTTTGAACTATTTTGAGTTAATTTTTTATATGCAGTAAGGTAGGAGTCCAATATAAAAATATTTCCCAAATTACTTTCATCTAATCCTTTTCCTTTTTATGTGGTTGCTAGAAAATTGAAAATTATGCATATAGCTCACATTACTTTTTATTGGATAGGACTAAAATAGGTCAGTGGAAATTTTGGAACAATGCTATAAATTCTATAAAGTGCATTAAGCTCTTACTATGTTTTAGGTACTATTCAAGGCACTGGGGATTTGAGATAAGGAAGCATAAAATCACCTTTCAAGGAGTTTCCTATATCTTGTGGGAAACGGACAAGCAAGCAAATTCACTGTGGTGGAAGATCTTGTACTCAGATAGCTAGAGACTCAACCTTATGAATTCCAAAGGGAAATGCATCCTGGAAGATTGGCTCACGCTTACCAACCTCATGAGAGACTGATGTGTAAAACACAGTACCGGGGGCAGCGCTGTGGTGTAGCGGGTAAAGCTGCTGCCTATAATGCTGGTATCCCATATGGGCGCCAGTTCAATTCTTGGTTGCTTCATTTCCAATCCAGCTCCCTGCTAATGTGCCTGGGAAAGCAGCTGAAGATGGCCCAAGTGCTTGGGCTCCTGTACCCACGTAGGAAACTCAGAGGAAACTCCTGGCTCCTGGCTCCAGAATAGCCCACTTCTGGCTGTTGCAGCCATTTGGGGAGTGAACCAACAGGTGGAATATCTCTCTCTGTTTCTTTTTTTAAAAATTTATTTGACAGATAGAGTTAGACAGTGAGAGAGAGACAGAGAGAAAGGTCTTCCTTCCTTTGGTTTACCCCCCAAATGGCTATCATGGCCAGAGCTACACTGATCTGAAGCCAGGAACTAGGTACTTCTTCCTGGTCTCCGGTGCAGGTGCAGGGGCCCAAGCTCTTGGGCCATCCTCCACTGCACTCCCAGGCCACAGCAGAGAGCTGGATTGGAAGAGGAGTAAGCGGGACTAGAACCCGGCGCCCATATGAGATACCAGCGCTGCAGGTGGAGGATTAACCATGAGCCACGGCGCCAGCCCCTCTCTGTTTCTTCCTCTCTCCTTGTAACTCTGTCAAATAAATGAGTCAAAAACAAAACAAAACAAAAATACAATGCCACCACTTAGCAGTTCACACAGAGACCTGTAATAATAACAACTATCAATTACAGACCACCTACTGCTTGAGGGCACTATTCTAGGTATCAACATGCATTACGTCACTTCCTCCTTACAATGGCTCCCGGAGATGGTTCATTGTACAGATGACACATTGAGTTGCAGAGTTCTGGAATAATTTGTTCAAGGTCACGCAACTGCAAAGCTTCAAACTCAACTACTTTGGCCCCTAGTCTTAACTGCTACACTCCACTGCCTCATGTAAAATGTGCTGGACTTTCATGTCACCACTCAGGGGTTTCTGTTCCTCTGTAGGAGGAGCTACAAAAAAACAGGATTGTAGTCAGGAGTTGTCTTGTGGAGTACCAAGTCAGAGCAAGGAGAGTCAGTGATGTAAATTAAAGACAGATGGCCTCAAGACCCACAATGGGGGCCTGCGCCACGGCTCAATAGGCTAATCCTCCGCCTACGGCACCGGCACCCCGGGTTCTAGCCCTGGTTGGGACGCCGGATTCTGTCCCGGTTGCTCCACTTCCAGTCCGGCTCTCTGCTGTGGCCCAGGAAGGCAGTGGAGGATGGCCCAAGTGCTTGGGCCCTGCGCCTGCGTGGGAGACCAGGAGAAGCACCTGGCTCCTGGCTTCAGATCAGTGCAGCGTGAGGGCCAAAGCGCACCAGCTGTGGTGGCCATTGTGGGGTGAACCAACAGAAGGAAGACCTTTCTCTCTGTCTCTCTGTCTCTCTCTCTCACTAACTCTGCCTGTCAAAAATAAATAAATAAATAAAATAAAAGACCCACAATGGGGTCAAAATGCTCCCGCTGCAGTAAAGACACACTTGAATTTGAGAGTCATGGAGCCCCTTTCTCTGGGGCTGCCAACTTTTGCCTCTCTGTGCCTGTGTTTATTTTCATTTTAATTGTTTCTGGACTGGCAGCCCTCCTTCCACTGATAGATACACTTCCTTTTTTTAACAGCATAATATTATCACACTCACGTTCTGGCCCTTCCTGTTTTGGACCTAGGAACATTTTTCTGTTGAAGTTGCCTATGGTTTTCCATACTTCTCCACTAGGTGTTGGCTTATCAGTCACAGTACCACAGCTCTTATCAATCATGATTCTTGTCCTCATCCCTTCTCATACCTAATCTAACTCCTGAGAACTTTACTCCTCCATCATCACTTCTGTCAGAGTCTGTGAGCCTGACCCAGATGAGAATGACACACCTGCTTGATCTTCTTACTTAAAACTCTCCCCTGGAAGGCCGGCTCCACGGCTCACTAGGCTAATCCTCTGCCTGCGGCGCCAGCACCCTGGGTTCTAGTCTCGTTTGGGGCACCGGATTCTGTCCCCGTTGCTCATCTTCCAGTCCAGCTCTCTGCTGTGGCTCAGGTGTGCAGTGGAGGATGGCCCAAGTCCTTGGGCCCTGCAGCCGCATGGGAGACCAGGAGAGGCACCTGGCTCCTGGCTTCGGATCAGCGTGGTGCACTGGCCGTGGTGGCCATTGAGGGTGTGAACCAACGGAAAAAAGGAAGACCTTTCTCTCTGTCTCCCTCTCTCACTGTCCACTCTGCCTGTCAAAAAAAAAAAAAAAAAAAAACAAAAACCTCTCCCCTGGGCTGTCAGGCCTCCACACATACATTGCCTTCCAAAATAGTTCCAGACTTGACCTACTCTTTAGAGGGAGCCCTTCTGACTTCAAAATGAAGCCCAAGCTCTCTAGTGTGGCCTCCTTGGCCCTTCATAATAGGGTCCCACCTTTATCAATGCTCTTGCCTGCCAGGGATCCCAAGTCCTTCAGCCCCAGTCCTGAGACTCCTGCCACCTAGGGTGCATTTTCCTCCTATCTCTACCTCTGCCTGTCATTCTGTATGTGTCACTAAAAAGGCTACCTATGCTTACGTGGGCTCCTGGATTGCTCTCTCTCCGCGTCATATTACTCCTTCTCTCCTCCAATGTGTCCTTTAGTACCAGGGAGCAGGACACAGTCCAGCATGGGTTATATTTAGCTCAAAGGTGGTGTAAAACCCTTTGGCGCTGGATGCCTGCTGCCTGGGGCTGATGCCCACCCCTGCCCCCAACCAAGACCCTGGCTGCCTATTTGAGGACCTTTATCTCACCATCCTGTAATCTCTTCATTTGTGCCCTGCCTTCAGGCCTGCGTCCATTCACCTTGGTCTCAGCCCCCGGCAGAAGTCATGGTGCTGGGAGCGCCCTATCTCTCCTGAGGAAGTCAGGGCTTGACTCAATCGATCTCTTTGGCTTTTCTTGCAGACTGTGGGTTCTTGGGAAAGGTATAGAACCTGTCTGTGATATTGCAGCCTTAGAAATTGCAGTAATAATATTCACTGTAAAGGCTAGTGAAGCGATGCATGTTTTTACAAAAACTAAGTAGTGGGGGGACGTGGATGAGGGAAAATCCACCCCCACAGTAATGATGACAGCAGTAACAGCTGGGACCTTGTCACAGCTGTCACCTTCTGAGTGTTTTATACCATTATCTTCCTAACTTGCCTCAATGTTTGAGGAAGAGATTACTGTACTTAGCACACAAATAACAAAACCGAGACTCAGGAAGCGACATACGTACTAATCTAAGGGGCAAAACTGAGTTGCAGGGCAAGCCTTAGAGGCCGAGAACTGGTGTTTCTGTGCCTGTCTCACAGGAGAGCTGTAGTGGCTCTGTGGAGGTGTACAGTAGTAGACGTGGTCCCAGCTGTCCTCATTTGACACTAACTCATCACAACCTGGAAAAGAGCAGGCACAACGGGTACTGAAAAGACCAGAGGAGGAAACCAAAGCAGATGTCCAAAAGAGCCGGCAGGGAGCAGGAGAGAAGGGACGGACTGAGTTCGTGGAAGTACAAATGGAGCGAGCCACCGGGAGCTAATTCCCCAGGAGGAGAGCCAGGTCAGCAGAGAACGAGACAGGAGAGCTACAGGGAGACAAGCAGCAGGCTGAGTGGGACAGGGACCCAGTTGCTGCTCTGTAAAGTGATGAGGCGACAGGAGGACAAAGCTATTCTGGGCAGCACTCCCTGGAGCTGCTGACATTCAGAGAGGTCCTGATCCCTTTCTCACGGTCAGAGAGGTGAGACCACATCAGCGGCTCCGCGGGCGTGCTCCTATGTCTGCTGTGTGTGTGTGTGTGATTCACAAATGTGCACACACAATTTAATACGAAGTCCCAGGAGACCCTCAGAGATCCTTTTTCTTTTCTTTTTTCTTTTTTTTTCTTTTATTAACAGAGAGAGAGAGAGAGAGAGTCTTCTATGTGCTAGTTCATTCCCCAAATGGTGACAACTGACAGGGCTGGGCCAGGTTGAAGCCAGGAGCCAAAAACTCCATGCGGGTCTTCTTCATGTATAGCAGGGGCACGAGCACTTGGACCATCATCCACTGCTTTCCAGGTGCATTAGCTGGGAGCTGGATGGGAAGCGGAGCAGCCGAGGATCTTTGCAACTTTCTTCATTTCTGAGCTTTACCTGTATATTTTCTGATGTCTCAAAGACAAGTCACAGGGATATTGTGCATATACAACATGGGAATATAAATCAGAGTGGAGGGGAAGGCAGCGAATAAGCCATTCAAAGAAGTCACACTTGGCCACACTGAGGAGCCATTCCCAGGTTCTGGATGTCTCTCCAGCCCAGAGCTCTGCTCCTTCTAGAGTCAATGTTGCTTGTAGGCAGGAGCCTGGTTTTGTGTACGGCTCTCCATTCACCACCTATGAGAACTTCATTACTGCTCCAAACCAGAATCCGTTCCCTCATCTGTGAAGTGGGAATAGCCAGACACCCACCTTGTGGAGTGTGGGAAAGATGAAACCCAAAAGGGCTGCTCCTGGGCGAAGTGGGTGCTTAGTAAGAGGAGATATTATTCCATTTGAATCGCCCAGCGGCTGACAGAGCACTCACTATGTGTCTGGAGGCTTCTTGTCCAGACAGCTTTGAGTTTTGATGAACTCGACTTTGCACAGATTGACAAACTGAAATCCATAGTGGGGAAGAAAAAAAGCCAGTTTGAGGGCTCTCTTCTAGAACTAGAGTTAAGTGATCCCCTCAGTATTTGGGAAGCTGGTGAAGGGGTTCAGAGATGTGCCAGACTTTAGCGCAACTCTTCTATGCGCTTCGGGAGCACTTTCAGGCCCAGCACTGTAAGGGAGGCCCTCGCACAAGGGTTCTATGGCAGTGAAGCATGGTGGTGATCCTGCCATTCCCAAATCTCACAGCCCAGAGAGCCTCCAGGGCCTGATATGACTTGTACTTGCACGGCCGTAGCCCACCTAGGACAAAGTGTGTGTGTGTTGGGGGTGGGTCTGAGAGGAGGTCTGTAGAGTTCTTCTTTCTTCTTGCTTATTTGGGAGCTTACACAGCCTGCTGAAGCAGCAGGATGGATCTGGTACTTTGAGCTAGCCCTGGTCTTCCAGCAGGAGGCCTCCTGGGGCCTCCTGTGCACTCTCGCAGGCCCAGGAAGGGCTGGATGAGCCTATTCAACACCTGGGGCCCCCTCAGCCAGGACAAAGTCCTGTGTGAACAGGTTGGTGTGGGACAGATAAGCCACAAGTGGATTCTTCCTTTTTCCAACTCCAACCAGGACTATCAGAGAGAGGCAAATCATATGCCAATACCTGTAGCTGCACAACTTACTAGGCAATTATGAACAATCCAGGAGTCATCTTTCTCCTGATTCATGCACCTGAATTTGTTCTTGTAGCATCTGATTTACTCAATTAATAAAATGCTCACATGTTCTGATTTTCCTTCATAATAGGCACATAAATTCCTCCATAAAATGTCCTAAAAGACAGTACTTTTAAATTGACTATGACTTATTTTTAGATGACTTCTGGGCATACTAAAATATCTGGCACTGCGGTGTAGATGGTAAAGCCACTGCCTGTGGCACTGGCATCCCAAATGCACAACAGTTGAAGTCCCGGCAGCTTCACTTCTGATCCAGCTCCCTCCTGGTACACCTGGGAAAGCAGTGGATGGCCCAAGTCCTTGGGCCCCTATACCCACTTAGGAGACTTGGAAGAAGCTCCTGGATCCTGGCTTTGGATTGGCCCAGCTCTGGCCATTGTGGCTATCTGGGGAGTGAACCAGTGGATGGAGGATCTCTCTCTCTCTCTCTCTCTCTCTCTATAACTGTCTTTCAAATTAAAAAAAAAAATCTTTGGTTTTTTTTAAAGATTTATTTTATTTATTTGAAAGACAGAGTTAAAGAGAGAAGTAGAGACAGAGAGACAGAGAGGTCTTCCATCTGCTGGTTCACTTCCCAGATGGCTGCAACAGCTGGAGCTGTGCTGATCTGAAGCCAGGAACCAGGAGCTTCTTCCGAGTCCCCCAAGTGGGTGCAGGGGCCCAAGGAGGACTTGAGCCATCTTCTACTGCCTTCCCAGGCCATAGAAGAGAGCTGGATCAGAAGAGGAGTAGCCGGGACTAGAACCAATGCCCACAAGGGATGCCAGAACTTCAGGTGGAGGTTTAACCTACCAGGCCAGAGTGCCAGCCCCATTGGTTTTTTTTTTTTTTTTTTTTTTAAAGTATCTATAGTTTAACAACCCCTCTGAAAGTGTTAGTAAGGATTATTATGGAAGCACCTGGGGAAGGAAGGTGAAGTCTCCACTCCACTCTCCCCTTGCTTTGATCCAGCAGTCCTATCTGAAGAGCCGCCCTTGTGGACCCTTCTTCGACAACTCTCCTTTGCTAGTTTTATCTGATCAGGTTGCTGCAATGTTTCCAAGGAGACCAGTGGACAAGGCAGAATGGCTGCTTTGCAGATACAGTGTGAGGAAATATGTCAGTGACCCCTGAAGTCAGTAGTCCTGAAGTCGCTGGTGTGGCATGTTCTCTTAGGAACTGTGTGACCCAGGCAAATCACCCAATCTCTCTGGAGATCAGCTTCCTTCTTCAAGCAATGAGAATATTCATAACTACCCTACCTATCTTAGTTGGTTGGTGTGGGGACTAAAATGCTATAATGTACAGCAAAGGCCTGGCAGGGGAGGCACAAGTCATACAGATAAAGGGGAATTATCAGGCTCCTGTGGTTGTGTCCTTTAAATGGAACTAGGCTGGAGAATTCTATTTCCCTGGTAGAAAACTTCTTTGTTTCCACGTTGAAATGGTTCAGTCCCATCCAGGGCTAGGGGACAATGCCATCGATCTTCCATTCTTGCTCACAATGGAACACTGTTTCTTGAAGGTAAGACTGCATTTTATCTGCGTACCTACTAGCATAAAAGACACTTTTAGAATTATGTCCTTGGATTTAGAATCATCACCCAAAAAAGTCTTTTCCTCCACAATTCTGCAGAGCTATTCTCCACTCACACAGCATTGCCCATTGTGGAGCTCAGGACTTGCCTGTGGTTAGAGATTATTTCAGGAAAGACCTGGGGACTTGAGAAGGTGGAACAGAGAGCACTTCAGTATACTGCTCATTTTATTCATAGAATCACAAACATGACAGTCAGACCATCATCTGGCCCAAACTGTTCATTGTAAGATGAGATCAGACAATTATGGCTTAAAATCAGTCAAGGAGTTACTGTTGAGAACCTGAACTTTCCTGATTTTTAAATCAATACTTTTTGCATTACATTATTAATAATACTAACAATATCAACGTCCCCAACAACAGCCTGTTTATTTTTATATGAGAGATAGAGAAGCAGAGAAAAAGACAGAGGCAGCTCCCATCTACCAGTTCAGCCCTCAAATGCTCAAAATGGCCAAGAATGGGCTGGGATGAAGCCAGGAGCCAAAACTCAACAGAGGTCTTCCACATGGGTGGCAAGAACCTAATCACTTGGGCCATTACCACTGCCTCCCAGGGATTGCACAAGCAGGAAGCTACAGTCATGAGTAGAGCCAGGTATTGAACTCAGGCTCTCCTGTATGGGACACAGGTGTCTTAACTGCTAGGCCAAACAGCCAGCTACTGCTTGTTCAACAACGAGTCTGTGTCAGACATCGTGCTAAGCTCATTACATGTATTCACTCACTGAACTCCCGCAACGAATCAACCAGACAAATACTCTTATTTTACAGATGAGTAAAATGGAGCTTAGGAGTATAAACTGCATCCCAAGTTCAAGGTGCTGATGTTTCTATTAGTCTATAGCAGAGAGAGTAAGAAGGTGTGCACATGTTGTGGTTGCTGGTGTTTACATACAACATTGCATCTGCTTTTTTTTTTTTTTTAATTTAGAAATGAAAAATCACTCATTACCCCTAGAAACTTTCAAGGGTCCTAGAAAATACATTCTGAGTTGAACTGTCACCCGAGTCACCCTGAAGTGCAGCCTGACCACAGGGGTTAACTGGAAATGAGGATGTGAGGCTTCCACGCCCTTCCGCATGCCAAGCTTTTAGAATTCAGATGTGAGATGAGTCATAACAGAAATCTGCAAGCTTTTGGCCACAATAGATATGCTCATTTCCCCAACTGCTCAGCAGCAAAATGTTAAGAACAAGGACTCTGATCTGCTAGGAATATTAAAAGCATTTGTTGGTCTTAGTGTTGCGCTCAACATAATTAAATCAATCTTTGCTAGCTCTGCTATGGTTTCATTCCAAAGAGCTTGTATTCTGGCTCTTTTCCTTCTTTCTTTCTTTTTTTAAAAAATTATTTATTTACTTATTTGATAGAGTTTCAGACAGAGAGAGGGACAGAGAAAGGTCTTCCATCTGCTGGTTCAGTCCCCAAATGGTTGCAACAGCTGCAGATGGGCCGATCTGAAGCCAGGAGCCAGGAGCTTCTTCTGGATCTCCCACGTGGGTTCAGGGGCCCAAGGGCTTGGGCCATCTTCTATTGCTTTCCCATGCCATAGCAGAGAGCTGGATCAGAAGAAGAGCAGCCAGGACTTGATCTAGTGCCCATATGGGATGACAGCACCACAGGCAGAGGCTTAGCCTACTACACCACAGCACCAGCCCTTTTCTCCTCTTTCTTAATTAGAGTTAGGATGAGAAACTTGCAGGCCTAAGATCGTCAGCCGTCACCATGAATTTGCCTGGTCTTTAATCTCAACATCACATTTTGCCAACTTTCATTAAAAAGCATAACTCCTCTGAAAAGTCCTTCCATAGTCTGGAACAGGTTACAGAGCTTGAATTTCAAAATGCTGAGCATGTATTTAATTACAATTCAAAAGATCAAAGAACATTTTCCAGAAATGTTATCATCCTGAAAATATTAACTTTACCTTAAACACTGCTATGAACAAATGTCCCCAAAGTACCAGAATAAGTTCCTGAAATTTCTCCAGGACAGAATAAAGGAGAGAGGACAGCAGTCTCTGAAATCAACCAAGGCTTTTCAAGCCCAGATAGACTCTGGATGAAACTGACAAAAATACAAAGGGAAAAAAATGTATGAAACAATTCCACAGTTGCTGATTGGCTGTTGCTGGAATGACATGTATAAGGTTACTGGGAAGAGGACATTTAAAGAGGAAAGCAAGCTGCAATTAGTGGGGTCCACACCATCACTCCTGCTCTCCTTGTCTAATCCATCCTTCCATTCATGTCCACACCCAGCATTGCAGCTCTTAGGACTTGAGGGCCTGTTACATGATAGGCCCTTGGGATCCAACACTGAAACTGCAAAGGTCTATGCCCATGACAAGCCCTCTGTCTTTTCATGGAAAAAAATACTGTACATGAATCACTGCAATAAAACGTAATACTTGCAACCATGTACAGAATGGAGTGGGGCTCAGGCTGCCAAACGTTTTGGACTCAGGGATGGATTCGCTGGAGAGGTGACACTTAAGGTGATGCATGCTGTCCAGTGGTCATCCAGGAGAGAGAGGGGAAGAGGCACTCCAGAAAAGGTGGACAGTGGGTACAAAAAGCACAAACACATCAAAGTCGGATGAGTGATATCCGGGCAAAGGAAAAAGAGAAAGGCAGGCTGTCGTCTGCGGCCAGATTTCACTCTAGGATAGGAATTGGGAATTACAGGTAACTGAGAATTGGAGCAGGGACTCAAGGGCAAGATAACCTGGCTAGAAATATTGAGGACAAGTGGAAGGAGGGAAGCCTGGAAGGAGAGACCAGTGGAGATTCCAGGTTATGCATTACAGGGCTATGTCAGTGTTTTGCAGTTCTCCAGAGAAACAGATCAATGCGGGGGGGGGGGGGGGTGTGGAGGGGAGGGAGACAGGGAGAGTGAGAGTGAGAGTGAGAGAGAAAAAACAGAGAATTGGCTCACGTGATTATGAAGGCTGAAAAATCCAGATCTTCATCCAGAAGAGCCAATAGTATAAGTTCAAGTCCAAGTCCAAGTCTAACAAGGGGAAGACCAATGTCCTAGCTTGAAAATAGACCAAGAGAAAGAATCTGTACTCTACCTTTCCATTCTAGTCACTGATAGCGTGAGCCACCCCCCCCCCCCCCCACACACACACTGAGAAAGGCAGCTGGCTTTGCTCAGTCTGCTGATTCAAATGTTAACCTCATCCAGAAACGCCTACCCAGACACACCCAGAACAATGCTTAACCAACTCTCTGAGCACTCCCTGGCCCCAAATTGATATAGAAAATTAGCCACCACTCCCAAACACTTCCACTCACTGGTTTCCTGGCCCCTCTACATCTGTCAGCTTCCAGAAGATGTCCCCCCAAAAAACAGTCTGCACAAAGTGCTTCAGAGGCTCCTGCTGCCTTCAAGAATAAGGTGAGTGGTTTGTCAGGCTCACACCCCACTGGTGCGCAGCGTCTGCAGGTGCATTTTGCCGCCCCCTGCATCCTGGCTACACTGCCCTGATGACTCTGGAAGGAGCTGTGAGTTCTTTCCTTTCTTTCCCTTGGCAGAGCCCTTACCTGAAACACCATTAGCCTTGCCTTCCCCTCTCTTCCCTGCGCCCTACGTAAGTCCCCATTCATCTTCAAGACTCGTTCTGGGCCATTCTTCTGTTTTTGAAAACCTTCCCTGACATCACCTATCTCTTGGCCTAGGTTAAGAACTGTGCATTCCAACTAGGAAACCATTATGCTTAGCGAAATAAGCCAGACTCAAACAGACAAATATCGTATGTTTTCTCTGATATGTGGCAGCTAATACAAAACACACAAAAATGTATAGGAATGAAATGGTCACTTTGGAATATGATTGTCATTTTTAGCCCCTGTTGATTTTCCTGTCGAACTGTGGCCTTCCTCCTTTTTACTTGCTGAATATCATGATTAGTGGCAAATTAAGCCTGTGAATATAAAGTGGATTAAAATTACGTCTTTGCAAAAAGAGAGGGGAAGGGAGGAGGGGTACTGGGGAGGAGGAGGGCAGTGAGGGAAAGGTAGTTGTCTTTTTGGAACTGTACCTATGGAATGTATAACATCTGTTCACTTTATATTAATAAAAACTTAAAAAAAAAAACCCTGTGCATTCTTTGGCACCTCCATGTTTGGCTTTTGTCTCTCTATTGAAGTAGCAATAAAAGCTGCTCAATATTATGTAATATTCACTATCTTCCAGGCTCTGTGCCAAATACTTTGTATTACCCACTACAATCCATCTAACAATCTTTGGATTCCATGGAATCTCATTACGTTCATGAGAAACTTACAGCTCAGAGAGGGAAAGTAACTTGCCCAAAGTCACAACTAGTAAGTACTAGGCCAGGATTCAACTTGAGTTTCTTTCTCCCAAACATGTCAGTTATAAGGATGGGAATGCTTCTTATCTGAACACAATGCTTGGCATTACTGGGAAAAATAGTCTGTTGGATGAATGGAAATGAATGAATGAGTGGCAGAGCCAGGGAGTGAAAGGCAGGTGAGAAAATGGGCTGAGTGCTGGCAGAGTCTTCCTTTGGCTAAGTGAGGAGGAAGAGAGAAAAATACCCAACAGGGTGAAGGCTGGAAAAATAGTCAAATCTGAGGGAAAATTGGTGTGTGTATATGTGTGCGTGTGTGTGCATGTGTGTGTGTGTGTGCAGATCGGGGGCAGGTGTCCAGAGCTCATATAAGGAGACATGGTCAAGCAAGGATCCTGAGTAACAGGAGTCAGCATTGAGGATTATATGCACATTCTTAAGCTCAGATTTTCACCTTACAGTAGTTCCCAAGGGATGTATGCCCTGGAACTTTCCATTTGGAAACTACTTCATATATTGATGATTGCATAAATGAATGAAGTCAAATCACCCTAGTCTAATCAACCCATTTTTCCCACATAGAAGCTGCTCCAAAGGTCAAGTCTGGAATGTGCTAAGTAATTCGATCAGACAGGCTGCATGGAACATGAGAAAACCAAGAGGTGCTAGAGAAGAGGTCATTTAAAGCCCCACACAGTGGGGTAGGTGCCGGGATACAGTGGGTTGAGTCACCACTTGGGATACTCACAGCAGATAGCAGAGTGCTGGTTCAAGTCCCAGTTACTCCATTTGTGATACAACTCTCTGCTAACATACCCATGAACCAGCAAATGATATGCAAGTACTTGAGTCCCTGCCACCCATGTGGGAGACCTGGACGAAGTTCCTGGCTTCTGGCTTTGACCTGTCTCAGCCTTGGTTGTTGAGGCTTTTTGAGGAGTGAACCAGGATGGAAGATCTCTCTCTCTCTCTTTAAAGTTTATTTTATTTATTTGGAAGACAGAGTTATAGAGAGAGGTAGAGCCAGAGAGAGAGAGAGAGAGGTCTTCCATCCACTGGTTCACTCCCCAAATGACTGCAATAGCCAGAGCTGAGTTGATCTGAAGCTAGGAGCCAGGAGCTTTTTCTGGGTCTCCCATGTGGATGCAGGGGCCCAAGGGCTTGGGCCATCTTCTACTGCTTTCCCAGGCCACAGCAGAGAGCTGGATCAGAAAAGGAGCAGCCGGGACTAGAACCAGCGTGCTGCAAGCTGGGGCTTTAACCTGCTGCATCACAGTGCTGGCCCCAGATCTCTCTTTTCTCTCTCTCTCTCTCTCCCCCTCTTCTTCTCCCCCTCCCTCTCCCTGCCACTTTGTCTTATAAATAAATAAACAAAAAATCTTTTAAAGTAAATACAACCCTCATGAGGAACCTGAAGTCCAGAAAGGAGAGGTAAGTGACCTAAGACCAAACAGCTCCTGAGTGGCAGCTGAGTCACATCTGGGCCCTGCGTCTCCAAGGTCTGGGCCAGGGTTCATGAACTTCACTTTTGTTGCCTGGCAAGATGAGCTATACACTAATATGGAGCCAGGAAGAACTGAGGGACACGTTCAACTTTGCAAATCACCTTGAAAAGCATTTGTCAGCAGGCGCCGAGGCTCACTAGGCTAATCCTCCGCCTTGTGGCGCCGGCACACCGGGTTCTAGTCCCGGTCGGGGCACCGGATTCTGTCCTGGTTGCCCCTCTTCCAGGCCAGCTGTCTGCTGTGGCCTGAGAAGGCAGTGGAGGATGGCCCAAGTGCTTGGGCCCTGCACCCCATGGGAGACCAGAATATACACCTGGCTCCTGCCATCGATCAGCGCGGTGCGCCGGCCATTGGAGGGTGAACCAACGGCAAAGGAAGACCTTTCTCTCTGTCTCTCTCTCTCACTGTCCACTCTACCTGTCAAAAAAAAAATTAAAAAAAAAGAAAAGCATTTGTCATAATTAAAAGGCAGTGTATCAAGCACCTCACACAGTGTCTGAGCCACAATAGGTGACTCCCTGCTGAATTGCCCTAATGAAGATGTATGTTGGTGTGCATTGTGTTCATCTGTCTCAAGCCAACAATTACCCAGGCTAGTTCCATCCCACTCCATTCAAACACACAGGAAAGGATCTTTGCTCCCTTTAAAAAATGAGTTTAGCCGTCACAGATTTAGTGTGTACAACTTGAAATAGAAACTATTGAATGTTCCTTCCCCAGAAGGAACTGCTGAGGGTGTGACTTTTGATAAGATCCATGGTCTGCATCTATAAGACAAGCTCAGAGCCTGGACAAGGACTAGGGTTTCCCCAAGTGCAAGTTCAAGGTACAACAAGAACCACTGTCCTGGGCCAGGTAAATTCACGGGCATGCAGAAGGCCTTGGAGAGGCAGGCTGGCTGGCTCTGCACTACTGCTCTCTCTAAAAGGCCTTCTTTTTTTTTTTTTGACAGGCAGAGTGGACAGTGAGAGAGAGAGACAGAGAGAAAGGTCTTCCTTTGCCGTTGATTCACCCTCCAATGGCTGCCGCGGTCGGCGCGCTGCGGCCGGCGCACCGCGCTCATCCGATGGCAGGAGCCAGGTGCTAGGTGCTTTTCCTGGTCTCCCATGGGGTGCAGGGCCCAAGCACTTGGGCCATCCTCCACTGCACTCCTGGGCCACAGCAGAGGGCTGGCCTGGAAGAGGGGCAACCAGGACAGAATCTAGCGCCCCGACCGGGACTAGAACCCGGTGTGCCAACGCCGCAAGGCGGAGGATTAGCCTGTTGAGCCACGGCGCCGGCTTAAAGGCCTTCTACAGTCTCTGCTGGGCACAGAAGCAGACGTGAGGAGGGCTAGGGAAGAGCCTGGGAGCTTACTTATTTGTGAGACTAAGCAGGAGAAGTTGGGGCTTTGTTTTCTTACGAGATTTGAGCATATGGCTTTTCAGATCCTCTGGGCCCTGATCTTGCAAACTCTAAGATCTCTATGTTCCCTTCTGCCCCCACAGCCACTCATTTGCTCCTTGTCCTCATTACACTCCCTCCCTGCCCATGTGTAGGGACACAAGGGATTCATACAAAGCCACTGTGGCTATGCTGTTCCTCTTTCAGAACAGGACTTGCCCCTGGGCTTCATTTCTCACCCTCCACCTGCTACAAACCCTGTCTTGTCCAGGACTTCCATGCCTCAACTCTGGTGACCCAGATTCTTCTCACTCTCTGGCTTTCATTTAGCTTGTCCTCAAGCAGTATCTTCAAATCAGCCCCTTAGCACTCTACAAGCCAACTGAAGCAACTGAAGTCTTGCTCTAAGGGTCACAGCTAGGTTGGGCCAAGAGCCCAGGCTTCGGGGGAGGTGGAGAGGTTTCCACATCTAAGTTCTCTTTCTATAGCAGCCAGTAGCAATGCCTTTACATCCCCCCTCCAAGTCCCTTGAGCTCTGATTTCAGGATCTGCATCTCTGCACCTAACGGCTTTGCCTCTCTTCTTTGTTCAGAAGGGCTACTGCCCCTAGAGTAGCTCAATAAAGATCAGGTGGTGTGTAACTATCCCAGCTCCCTCACCCCTCAGTGGTATGGTTCTGAGGAGTGTGCTTCACTCCTCATGGACTCCACTTGGGCTAGGGTCTCTACTGTGGTAGCTGGTTTAATAACCCATGCATCCATGCATTGGCGATTGCCTTCCCTTCTCTCTCACTTTGCCACTCCCCTCCAGTGGTCTCTGCATTTTCCAAATAAACCACCTGTGTTGAAATCTCTATTCCAAAGTCACTGTCTGGAGGCGCGGGGGGGAGATGGGGGGGAGACAGCTTCAAAACTTTTCTTTGGTGGAGACTGGGAACAAGGTCAGGACAAGGAAGAAATGAGTAAGGCAGCCACAGCACACCCTTAAAGGAAGGATTTGACCTCAGGGTCACACAAGTCTCATGCCAGAATTCTCATGGCCCTGAGAATGGGTGTTTCCTCTTTATATGTGAAGCCCAGGCAACCCACTCACCTCCCTCTAGCAACCTACTCACCTCACTCTAGTCCTGGCTCTCCGGGGGAAGTTACATGGAGTGGCACTGTAAGAACCAACTCCTATCATCTATGATGCTCTCACCAGTCCAAAATTGTTTGCTCATTTTATGTTCATGTATTTGTTGTTTATGTGTCCTCAGTTTAAAAATGTAGGCTCTAAGAAAGCTTGTTTGAGAAAGCTAATTTGAATTATCTGTGAATTATATTACATAGCACATCTATATGGACTGAACTGTGACTCACCCTAACCCCTCAATTCATATGTGAAAGCTCTAACTAACTAGTGTGACTGTATTTGGAGAAAGAAGCTTTAAGAAACTAATTAAGGTCAAATGAAGTTGGAGGTGTTGAGCCTTAATCTCACTGGACTATTGTCTTTACAAGAGGAAGGGACACCCAAAACCTCTCTCCTTTCTCCTTGCACAAAGAGGCCAAGTGAGCATGCAGATGGTGGATGTCTACAAACTGAGAGAAGAAGACAGAATGAAACTTACCTGACAGCATCTTGATGCTGGACTTCTAGCCTCCAGAACTGTGAGCAACAAACATCTGTTGTTTAAGTCACCCCGTCTGTGCTACTCCATCATGGCCGCTCTGGTGAACTAAGATAGAACACCAGATGCTTAAAAATCCAACACTGTTACCTTCATGCTTATATTCATTCATCCATCTTCATAAACATCTAAGGAGCATCCACCATGGATGAATAAAGATCCAGTGATGCTGAAGATGCTTGGAGGAGCACAAAGGTGAATCAGACATTCACTCTCTACCCTGATTCAAGGACTGTGTCAAACTGTGTCAAAACTGTATTGTGGTTTTATTTTATTATTTTTTGCTTCTTTTATATAAAGGGAGCAAATATCAGGTACTTCATACATCCAGTTTTATTTTCTTTTTTTAAAAGATTTATTTTTATTTATTTGAAAGAATTACAGAGAGGTAGAGGTAGAGACAGAGAGAGAGGTCTTGCATCCAATGGTTCACTCCCCAGATGGCTGCAAGGGTCCAAACTGCACCAATCGGAAGCCCGGAGTTTCTTCCGGGTCTCCCACGCCGGTGCAGGGGCCCAAGGACTTGGGCCATCTTCTGCTGCTTTCCCAGGCCTTAGCAGGGAGCTGGATCGGAAGAGGAGCAGCCGGGACTAGAACCGGTGCCCATATGGGATGCCAGTGCTTCAGGCCAGGGCTTTATCCTGTTGCGCCACAGCACTGGCCCCCATATATCCAGTTTTAAGAACATAAGCATAACTCACCCCTACCTTTCCTCCCTTACTTCTTCCATTCCGTCTCCTTCCTCTCTTATTTTTCTTCTAATTTTTACAATGACATACTTTCAATTTAGTATTATGGTCTTAAAACACACCTTTGAACATGTGACCTCAGTGATTAAAGATTTCTAGGACGCGCATGTCCTTCGGAAGGCAGCAGTGATGACAGCATCCATCCCTTTCCCAATTTATCTCCTGACACTCCTTTGCACGTACCTTGTGTTCCACTCATCTAGGGCTATTTAATTTAATTTATATACTCTCTTTGTTTTACGCCTTTGCCCATTCCCCTCTGAAAAGCATACTTAGCCTTCCAGATTCAGGAGAAATGGCTCTACATCCATGAACATTTTGGATTCTTCCATGCAGAATGAATTATTCTCTTACTGTCCTGACATATTTTCTACATCTCCATTACAGTATTATACATATGGTTTAATCGTTACACCTCTGCTTCCAGAAGTAGACTATATGTACCTCTAAAGCAGGGCCCGTCTCTTTTTTTTTTTTTTTTGACAGGCAGAGTGTACAGTGAGAGAGAGAGAGACAGAGAGAAAGGTCTTCCTTTTGCCATTGGTTCATCCTCCAATGGCCGCCGCGGCCAGCGCGTTGCAGCCAGCGCACCGCACTGATCCGATGGCAGGAGCCAGGTGCTTCACCTGGTCTCCCATGGGGTACAGGGCCCAAGTGCTTGGGCCATCCTCCACTGCACCCCCTGGCCACAGCAGAGAGCTGGACTAGAAGAGGGGCAACTGGGACAGAATCTGGCGCCCCGACTGGGACTAGAACCCGGTGTGCCGGCGCTGCAAAGCGGAGGATTAGCCTAGTGAGCCGTGGCACCGGCCTCTGTCTCTTCTTTATCTTCTTCCTTGCATCTAGTACAGAGATCCTCTCAGAGTAGGAACTCCATTAATGGTGAAGGAGTAAATATATTTCTTAATTTTATTGGTATAATCCACTTCAATCTGATCACTATAAGTCATGAATGATGGATGTTTCTAAGTAAGACAACCATCACTCATTTTTAAAAATAAACGTTTTTAAGGGGACATAATACATAAAGAATCAGATTCCACAACAATAATACAATTTATATGTATTTTTAAGATATACCATGCACTGGGAATAGAGGTGGATGTACAAAACAAACAAAATGAGGCAAGTATTTGGCCTAGCAGTTATGATACCACTTGGGGCCGGTGCCGTGGCTCACTTGGTTAATCCTCCATCTGTGGCGCCGGCATCCCATATGGGCACCAGGTTCTTGTCCTGGCTGCTCCTCTTCCAGTCCAGCTCTCTGCTGTGGCCCAGAAGGGCAGTGGAGGATGGCCCAGGTGCTTGGGCCCTGCACCCACATGGGAGACCAGGAAGAAACTCCTAGCTCCTGGCTTCGGATTGGCGCAGCACCAGCCGTGGCGGCCATTTGGGGGGGGTGACCCAACGGAAGATCTTTCTCTGTCTCTCTCTCACTGTCTATAACTCTACCTGTCAAATAATTAAAAAAAAAAAAAAGATACCACTTGGGATGCTAGAATCCCTTATCGGAATACCTTGCTTAAGTCCCAGCTACTCTGCTTCCGATTGACTGCACTTTCTTGATAATGCACACCCTGGGAGGCGGGAGGTAATTGCTCAAGTACTTAGGTTCCTGCCACCAATATGGGAGACTTGGATGAAGTTCCCAGCTCCTGGCTTCCATTACCTCACCCCTACTGTCCTGGGCATTTGGGGAGTGAACTAGACAATGGGAGCTTACTCAGTCTGTCTTTCTGCCTTTCGCATAAATAAATAAAAATTTAAAACAACAAACAAAAATCTACAAATAAGCAATTTCAGAAAGACAGAAGTATAATTTTTTATGTATGTTGAAGAGTTCGCATGAGGTGTCAAGGCGAATACGACCAAGCCATGATTATCAAGGATGCAGGGTCCTTTTGTGTTCCTTTTGTGTCACCCACCATGGCCATCACTTCTCTGTTCCAGCCAGCTTTAAGGAGGAAGAGGCAAAGCAGGACTTACAAGTTCACCTTAACCCTGACACTCCTCGGAAGTTGTCCCTCCCACCTTCCTTTGTATTTCACCGGTCAGACTTAATCACATGATCCTCCCCTCCCCTCACCCCAGGCTGCAAAGGGCAGCTGGAAAATGTAGTCTTTATTCTAGAGTGGCCAGAATATTAAGTAGCAGAACAGTAAGTCTTCCAGTACTAGGGAAGAAGAAGGGAAACGGATCTGAGGCAATTAGTAGTCTCTGCTCTGCTTAACTTACTGTTCCTGTTGCCTTCGCTTTGTTTATTCAGACAGATACGAGCTCCTGCACCGTGTAGAATACCCAGAACGTTTGTGTAGCTGTTTACCAAAAACAAACGTTTGCTGTGAGAACATGTGCTCTATATTTGGTCCTCCAGGATCAATTTGAGGACAAATAGTTATAATTAGGAAGCAGCAATTGAAATTGGCTTTGGATACGACTTCTTGATTAACCTGAAAGAGCTAATCTAAAAAGGCCAGTTTTGTCTCCAGATAAAACTTGATACACAGTTTCCATTAAAATGAAATGCCTGGAGCTGTACTTCCAGGAACATATGTGCCTTTTCATTTTCTGCTTTTCTGTTGTTGTTAGCACCAATATTAGACCAGCATTTAGTTCAAAGTAACGAGGCAGCATACAACTGAGTCACTCAACCCGCAACCTCAGGTTAGGTGGGAGTTAGTTATAAATTCCCTCCCCCAGTATCAGTTTCTCATCTGTAAATTACGAAGAATAATACCTCCCTCCAGAGATTCCATGAGGATTAGATGAAAAAATATGTGAAAGGCTTTTCAGTTTTCAAAATACATATTACTGGTACAGATTTTGGGTCAGCAAGCAGATGCCAAGTCATGTGATATAAAAGATAACATAAAACAAGATCACTGCTGTGCAAGGGAGAACTTGAAAAACAGAAGAGCTTTTCTTATCTTGTTTGAATCTCTGGATAGCCTTCACCGAGCAGGCCCATTTCCAGCAGGCCAGGCCATGAGGCAAAGTTCCTAGGAGTCCATACCACTTCACTCCATCTCAGAGTAGATGGTCCACAGCCAGTATTCACCCGGAGTGGGAGAGGAGAGAAGCGAGGTGGGAGGGACAACTTAGGGTGGCTGGACAGTGTGGCTGAGTGACCCGGAGCTGGGTTTGGATTGTGGGAGTTGAGGTTGGGCTGGAAAATTCCTGCCCAGTGAAATGTGTCAAACCCATGCCCAAGTATCTTGACCAAATCAAGAAGTATCCACCACACTTAAAGGGGCCAGCAGCAGAGACCAGTGAAGGGGATCCCAGCACCAAGCACCAGGAGCTGAACAGGGATGAGATCAAAATAAAAGGAGGTAGAGAACAGGCCCAGGAAGGATGAGCAGAGCAGGTAGTTCTGGGGAATCTACTCGAATACTCTCAGGCCCGACAGATCACAAAAGAATGGCTGGCCTTAAAAAGCCACCACACAGTAAAAGCTGACCTACTTTGCAGCATCTCCTTTCCGCCATGATTCTGATACTTCCAGCACATTTGCTGCTACAATGGAGAAACACTGAATCTTGTTACAGATACCAGTGGTTTTCAGCTGGTGTGACCTGGATGGGCTGTGTGGTTTAGGTACTGCACAAATGCATCCCAGAAGAGGTGGTGGGGAGGCATTGAGATCTGAAATCCTGGCCACTCTTGGATCACTGGGCCACGCCCAGGTGTGGGAGCTACACCTGCCTAGTTTGAGCAGGTGGCTCATTCTCTGCTCAAAGGCACCTGCAAGTCTGCTCCTTCCCCGATGTCACAGTATCAGCTCTGCCTGTGAATACTGCAGGTTCTGGAAGACTAGGATCCAATTTCATTTATAAAACATTTTAAACTAAATTGAAAAGTATACTCCCCAAATGCATTCACATGTGTTATACATTTTTATTTTTATATAATTTTAACTTATCTGAAGACCATCAAATCAAGTTATGTTGTCGGGGTACACAGAGATTTTAGAAGAAAGTGGTAGGCCGGTGCCATAGCGCAATAGGCTAATCCTCCGCCTAGCGGCGCCGGCATACCGGGTTCTAGTCCTGGTCAGGGCGCCAGATTCTGTCCTGGTTGCCCCTCTTCCAGGCCAGCTCTCTGCTGTGGCCCGGGAGTACAGTGGAGGATGGCCCAAGTCCTTGGGCCCTGCACTCCATGGGAGACCAGGAGAAGCACCTGGTTCCTGCCATCGGATCAGCTTGGTGTGCCAGCCACAGTATACCGGCCAGGCGGCCATTGGAGGGTGAACCAACGGCAAAGGAAGACCTTTCTCTGTATCTCTCTCACTGTCCCCTCTGCCTGTAAAAAAATAAACTAAAAAAAAAAAGAAAAGAAGAAGAAAGTGGTTTGCCATTTCTCAGCACATATTTGAACCTTTTGCCGATATGCTACGTGTTTCGATAGTTAGGACTCTGCATTGGGCTTTTCATGAAATTCAGATCTGTATGCAACCTGGGAGTGGTTTGTATAGAGCCAGAATATATTTTACAAACACTGTTTTATCTTCTAAAATTCCTATTTTTATTGTTTTTTATTCCTCTATAGAAATGTTCTTGTTGAATTAAGAAAACAGGTCAACCTTTCCTTCTGAGCTTTTGCTTGCCTGAGATAAGCTAATCTCGGGGTAGGGTTTGTCTGCTCTCCTCTAACAGCCTAAGTGCCCAACCCATGGGCTCCAACCACTGTGTTCTGGGAAGTCCTCGGTCATGGCCCATGACTGGTCCATATTCTTGTTGGAAATGTGCTGAGTCAATATTGGTCACAGAAGCAAACTGGGAGCATTAAATGATAGCGCCTCCATGTTCCTTTGAAGTTCTGATTCGAAGCCTTTTCTTCCAGCCAAGTCTCAGATGAGACAGGAATAGGAGTCTGGATTTCTACAGGATACGTAATATCATTACCCAAGGCTCCACTTCCAGCTATATTCTTTGAATCATTGAAACTCAAGTGTATTTTTTTTTTCATCTTGAATGAGCTGCATTTAAAAATAATTCAGCACTCAGCTACTGAAGCTGTCATGACATAGAAAGGAAGTTTCTGGGCCATGCCTGACGTGATTAGGAAAGCATGCAGCTAATACTCAAAAATGCAAAGACATAAATAATATTAAAACCTGGCAGACCACCCTCTGCCATTTATTGTTTTGCAATTTGCTTCCTAGCCAGTAGAACAGGCCCTTCCTAATTCTTCATTGCTCTACTTCCCACAGTGGCTAGATTCTCAAGAGTTTTCAATCACTTTGTAAAAAATCTTTTACTCCCCTTTACCGCCCATTCCTAATTCTATTTTCTCCTTTAAGCTTTCCCTGATCCTGTCTTCACTGTGCCTCCTGAGCACCAATCTCTTATTTTCAACAGACTTCCTAACAAAGGAATCTGAGGGTGGGGCACAATGGAATGGGCTTTGAGCTTCCCACTCTGAAAGCGCCCAAGTGAAGCCTGGGGGCCCTCAGGAGATGGTAGGGCAGGAATTCTAGCAATGAGTGGAGTTTGGATGACATAATCTGCAACCTTCCTTTCAAAACAAAGCTTTTGTCTCCAGTAAGCCTTAGCAAATGCACACAAAGACTCAGACTTAAAAAACTGCTCTGCAGAAGGGAGAAATATCTAGGTTAGGCAAAATCTGTATCACTTTGAAATTTCAGCTTGGTTGGTGCTAGCCTGGCTATTTCTAGTTTCTAGTTTAGCCAATGTCATATAGGTGTGTTTCTACATTGGAAAAGCCTAATGATGGGGAAAAAAAAAAAAGACTAGAATGAACTCTATATGTACGTGCATAGAAAGAACCTGGAAGGGTGGCTGCTATTGTGCTGGCATCTCATATGGGTGCTGGTTCAGGTCTTGGCTGCTCCCCTTCTGATCCAGCTCCTGCTAATGCACCTGGGAAAGCAGCAGATGGCCCAAGTGCTTAGGCCCCCACAATCCACATGGGAGACCCAGATGAAGCTCCTGGGTCCTGGGTCCTGGCTTGACCTGGCCCAGTGCTAGCTGTTGTGGCCATCTAGGGAGTGAACCAGTGGATTGGAGGATATCTCTCTCTCTCTCTCTCTCTCTGCAACTCCGACTTCCAAATAAATAAGTAAATCTTTAAGAAAGAACAAATTAATGAACTTGGAAGGGTTTTCATCAAGATGTTTCAATCTTTACCCCTGAGATGTGAAATCAGGGATGATACCAATGTTTAATTTTTATTTTCGATGTTTCAGATTTTCTGCAGGAAATAAGAATTGTGTTACCATCTAATATCTGTCTGCTTGTCCATCTGTCTATCTAGATGTTTTACCTTTGGCAGGCTGGAATACCAGTGACATAAGAACTGAGTGGTAGGGGTTAAGGCTGCAGGTCCTGGGAGAAAATGTGTATTTAGCATAAAAAGATGCTAAGGAGCAGAGAGGGCTGTAGGCATTTAGCTGACACCAGACTCACAAGGAGCAGTTTGGAGAAGTCAGGGCAGAAAGAGTGCAGGGCCTGAAAGAGCTAGCAGGCTGACTGTCTATGATACAACTGGGTTGTAACTCAACAGGAGGAAGAAGTTTTTCACTCTTCAATCAGGCCACACAGTAAACAGGGATCTCCAAATGAGTGAGGGTACACATGGTGATCCACTGGGCTACAGGAAACAGATCGGTCTTGAGTTCCTGACACCACGAGAAATAGCAGGGGCTCCAAAGCAAGGAAGGGCTAAAAAGTCAGCCTCGCTGCTTGGTAGGCTTGAAGGCATAGAGGGAAGTGTAATAGGTTAAGTGTAGCCAGCGAGAGCACAAAGATACTTCCAAAAGTTCATGGAAAAATGAAGTTAAAAGCTACACTTTTATTTTTATGCAAAACATTTTTGAAATATATACATATTTTTTCACAGGACACATTTTCGATAAACTTTTGGAAGGCATGTATTTCCAAAAAAATTTTTTTGCACCAAATTAACTTATCTTGTAATTGGATTTTCCACAAACTTTTTGAAGTACCTTCATTATCTTGACTTAATTAAATTAGCCTCAACAAAATGGATAAGGGGCTTAACATGATTATTGCCAACACATGTAAGCACAAGAGAACACCAAGAAATGACAGTGCTGGCACTTTTCCAACTCTGAGAATGCGCTCCTTGCCAGCAATCTTAGGATAAAAATCAAATCTGCCTAGAAGCTTGCCAAATACAGTTGCAATTATCAAGAAGACTATTTGAAATAGAAATACTTCTACCATCATGAACAATAAATTAGGTTGCAAGAGAATATTACATCTTGAGATATTTGCCTATGATAGTATGAAGACATCAAGATTTAATTGTGTAATTAGAATGAGGACAAAGGATGTAGATAACATTAGTAAGGTAATGTCACCTCAAAAGTATATGTTTCATTTTTCAGTCATCTTTTAAAACCGTTTGGCGCATATTTTAATAGTGCTGTATAGAAGTGTAGATATTTCTGTGTAAAGAAGAGTACCTGCAGGGACAGGCATTTGGCATAGCAGTTAAAATGCTACTTTGGTTCCCTGCATCCTATGTCAGAGTACCTGAGTTTAAGTCCTGGTTCTGCTCCTGATTCTAGCTTCCTAATGTCCAGCAGGTTTTAGCTCAAGTACTTGAGTTCCTGCAACCCAAGTGAGAATCTGCATTGAGTTCTCAGCTCCAAGCTTTGGTCTGGCCTGGGGCTGTTGCAGACATTTGGGGAGAGACCCAGTGGATGGAAGATCTCTTGCTCGCTCACTCTTTCCTTCTCAAATAAATAAAAAAATTTTTACAAATTTACAAAGAAGCATACCTGCCTATGAACCTGGAATGGACAACTGATCAGTCATCCAGGCCTACATAGGACAGGGTAATGGATTATTCCATTCATCACACATGCGGTCGGTCTTGCATGCATTCACTGATAGAAGGAAAAAACATTTTCAGATTAGTCTTGGAGTTCCCTATCACTGGAGTTGTTTGAACATAGGATACATAGATTCAAGTAACCTTTGGAAAATGAGACTGAATGCCTTTTAAAGGCCTTGCAACCCTAAATTCCATATTTCCACAATTCTTTTGTGTTTCCAATATATTTTGTTCAACTTCTTTAACATACTTTATCTCATTTTGCCTTTCATTATATTGATTTATATATGTGTTTATCTCTTCTGGTAGACAAAATTTTTGATGCCAGAACTTACTTTGTATTTCTCTGTATCCCCAAGTAATCTGAAACCCTATTTTGCACATTGGAGTCTTTCCATAAATGCCTGTTGATTTGATTCTAGAATATTATTTTTAATAGAGAAAAAAGCATTGCCTGAATACCTGGCGAATACAATGATACGGCAAATAGCGAAGAAACCCAGGGAGGGAAGCTGTTGATACTCGACCTCCTCAAATTCTTTTTGGTGTTGTATGCCACCATTTATTTATTTACTTATTTATTTTTGACAGGCAGAGTTAGACAGTGAGAGAGAGACAGAGAGAAAGGTCTTCCTTCCGTTGGTTCACCCCCAAAATTGCCACTACTGCCGGCATACTGCACAGATCCGGAGCCAGGAGCCAGGTGCTTCCTCCTGGTCTCCCATGCAGGTGCAGGGCCCAAGGACCTGGGCCATCCTCCACTGCCCTCCCGGGCCACAGCAGAGAGCTGGACTGGAAGAGGAGCAACTAGGACAGAACTGGCACCCCAACCAGGACTAGAACCCCGAGTACCAGTGCTGCAGGTGGAGGATTAGCCTAGTGAGCCGCGGCGCTGGCCTGTGCACCATTTATTAACATGTTGTCCTTGTGCAAAGATGACAGATGGCCTCAACACAAATAAATCATGACACTGCATGGAGTTTTACTGCCTCAGTGATAATCAATCCACATCAATGTACATATAGAGAAGTTATTGTATGTGAGGAACCATGTTCTGCACTATGAAAATTATACTGTTAAATATTAATGGAATTTCCGTTCTCAAACAGCCACAGAAATCATTTCAGGGCCGGCGCAGTGGCTCAACAGGCTAATCCTCCGCCTTGTGGCGCCGGCACACCGGGTTCTAGTCCCGGTCGGGGCACCGGATTCTGTCCCGGTTGCCCCTCTTCCAGGCCAGCCCTCTGCTGTGGCCCGGGAGTGCAGTGGAGGATGGCCCAAGTGCTTGGGCCCTGCACCCCATGGGAGACCAGGAAAAGCACCTGGCTCCTGGCTCCTGCCATCGGATGAGCGCGGTGCGCCGGCCGCAGCGCGCCGGCCGCGGCGGCCATTGGAGGGTGAACCAACGGCAAAAGGAAGACCTTTCTCTCTGTCTCTCTCTCTCACTGTCCACTCTGCCTGTAAAAGAAATTAAAAAAAAAAAAAAAAAAAAAAAAAAGAAATCATTTCAGGAGACAAAGAGGAAAGGACACTTATGAAACGGAAACGCTGAAATACCAGACATTACAACAGTGTGAACTGGCTCCAACTTCAGGGACAAGAGGTTTCTTGTGTGTCAGTGACAGTGAAGGATGGCCTTGAGAAGGACTTTGAGCCCTGATGGCTTGTCAGGTGGTGAGAACGGCACCCCTGTGAGGGGTCAGCCCTCTCTGTGATCCATCCCAGACCTTCCTTGTCAGGGTACTGGTTAAAATCTGGGCCAAAACCAGAGCTTCTTTATCAGCAGAATGATCAACAATAGCTTTTGTCTGCTGCCATGATAAAGCCCCCGAACTCAATGTTTTGTATCTCTAAATGTGGCATATTGTGGCAGAGAAGATGCTGACAATTCCTTCCAGCTATTAAAATCTGCAATTTCATGAGAAAAAAATGATTTCCTGAGAGAGACAGATCCAGGGAACATGCCACGCCAGATGGTCTGTCTAGGTAGAGCCTGCAAAGAGAAACCAAGCCTTGGGGCTATGTAGATGAAGACACCAGTGGGGGAGGGAACTGTAGAGCTGCCAGCGACCCTGTGGGGCCCCACTCTCCCTGCCATGCTGCAGGCGTCTGCAGGCTGGTGCCCCCGCTGAGGCAGCTGGCAGTCTTGTCTTGGCTAACTCAGGCCTGGTTGCCACCTGCCTCCACAGCAATGGCCGAGCTGCAGCTGCAAGAATTGATTTGGTTTTGTCCTTTGGTCAAATCCATCTCTGCTGCTAAAGCCAAGAACTCAGCTCTACTACAGAGACTCAAATGATGGCTTCTGGGAGAAAGCGTTGTTGCTAATGGGTCAGGAGAGCGAACTCCTGTGAGCACAACAGTGATAGGACAGGCAGGACGCAGGCAAGCTGCATCATCTTTCTATTTGTTGCAACTAGAAATGAGGATGGTTACACTGGGAACCATTTGTAGGAGGCTTTTGTATTTCCCTTTTGGTTCTATTCATTTATGTAACTGTTCATTAATTCAACAACCTTTCACGGATGCTTCAGTACATCAGGCACTATGCAGAATGTTTGTAATATAGTAGCCAATTATACCCTGTTCTGCCATGTAGGAGCTGTTTCTGGGGAAAATACAGGTGTGCACACAGCTACTGTAATGCACTGTGACAAGTGGATGCCACAGTAATACAGAAAAAGGGCAGCTCATGGTTGGTAATGCAGGAAGGATTCAGGGAGCTAAACCTTGGATGGAATCTGGAAAGTTTGAGAGGTGAGATAGAAGAGAATGCAGGCAAAACAAAACAAACTACTGCTTAGGCCAAAGCACAAAGGCAAGTATGTCGAGTCCTCATGCGAAATTGAATCAGTCAGCAGTATTCACTGAACATCTAATTTGTGTCAGGTGCTGAGGATATAGTCCTGGCCCCAACAGACAAAAGATTCCTGTCTTCATGGAGCTGACATTCTAGCAGAGCAGATGAGCCCGAAATAATAAACAAAAATCAAGATTGCAAAAAATCAGAAGGTGAGAAGTGTGTCAAAGAGAAAGAAAGAAAATCAGGGGATGGAAGATGTCCAGGGTAGTTTAACACTTCCAAAGGGCGGGGTACAAGAGGAGGAGTGGGATGGGGACCACTCAGAGCTGCCTCTCTCCTTCATTTTCCAAGTTGTTCTTCCCCAGTCCATCTTACAAACTTCTGCCCGACTGATCTTCCTGAGATGAACCACGTCACTGCTCCATTACAATCTCCTGCGGTGTCCACTGGCTTCTGGCTCAGCTCTACATCTCTTGGCACAGCACGTGTGGTCTCACCTCTGCCCACCTCCAGCTTCCCTTTCTCTAGGGTTGTGGGTGCTTATCGACGGCCTCTCTATTATCTGTTTGCTCCTTCCTGCTTCCTCTCTGGAACCAGGTCATTCCAGGGAAGCTGGAGCTATCCCAGCACCAGAGGAAGCCAATCCACATCGTGGCCAGGGTAACTGTTTTTGGGGGAGACATGAGATCTAAAGAGATCCTATTAAATACATGCCTGGGATGCTAGATACAGGCCATGTCTCCTGCTCTGAACCATGTGGGGTGCAGACGTAAGACTTGGAACTGGGATAGACATTTTAGCCTGTGTAGGGAAAATCCACCTGGTGATAAGTTGGAAGATGGATGTTAGAAGCAAGAGACTTCCTGGAGAGAGCCAGAGCCAGGCCCTGATGACATGGATGACACATGAGCATTTGACAACCATAGTTCCACTCTAACCACCTGGCAACGGCAAGAAGTACAAATTCGTGGGTCTCACCTTAGCCCTACTGAGTCTAAACTGCAAGGAGGTGTCTGACCGTTTGTGCTTTAATCTGCAAGCAAATCTGATGCTCATGAAATTCTGAGACTCTACTGGCACAGTTACTTCAGCTAATAAAACTGCTTTGCTGCATAAGCCAACTGGATGTGGGTTTTCTGTTCTGTTTCACCTGCACATAGAAGAGCAGGACTCAAGTGGAATAAGGACAGATTTGTGTCCCTCAAGGTCTCTGGGAACCTGCTCCGAGTGGGCTATGCTTTTGTTACTGAGTAAAAACTTAGGAGGGCCCATAACTTTCCCATCCCTTCTTTTTCTTCTTCATTTTAAAATTGTATTTAATGTGGTAAAGTATACACAACATAAAACTTATTTTAACTACCTTTTAAGCACACAGTTCAGTGGTGTTAAGTAAGTTCACAATGTTGTACAATAATCCCCAGCATCCATCTCTCCAGAACTTTCTCACTGTCCTGAGCTGAAACTCTTCACCCATTACACAACTTCCCATTGCCTCCTTCTCTAGCCCCTGGTAATTACCACCCAACTTTTTGTCTCTGGGAACTTGACTGTTCTAGGTACCTTATCTTAGTGAAATCATACAATATTGTCCTTTTGTGAGTGCTTCTTTCATGAAACAGTCATATATTCAAGGCTCATCAGTGTTGGAGCATGTTAGAATTTTCTTTCTTCCTAAGGCTGAACGATGTCCCACCGCATATGTAATGCTCATTCAGCCTGTCCATGTGTCGACAGTGACACCTGGGCTGCTTCCACCTCTCGGCTTTTGGGAATCATGCTGCTATGGATGTTGGTGATCAAGTATCGGTTCGAGCCCCAACTTTCACTAGAGGGAATTTCTCTTCACAAATCCTCATTACAAGTACACTTTCATGTTCTATTCGCTATACTTAAGGGGAGTTTTATGCCCCGAAATTGGTCCTGGATACTGCATTTTGTTTTTCTTTGTATCTCAAAGCCTTAGTTAAAACAAGTGATTCAATATCCTGTCATACAACTGACAACGCATGAACTGTTACTGCTATCTGTCTGTGATAATTCTTTAAGAATGAGTCACAGCCCTGTCCTCAAAGGCTTTCCAGGGCTGGGCCCCAGAAACGGCTTTCCATGTTTTATCCCATTAAATGTGTGGGTCAGCCCAGCCAAGTGAGGATTCTTATCTTCCTTTACTGCTGAGAAGACCCAGCTTCAGTAAAGACAACTAATGTGTCCGAGGTCCTGCAGTCAAGTCAGGAAATGAAACTCTGACCGAGGCCTGCTGGTCCATGAAGCAGCTCCATAATCTTTTCATCCTGCTCCAGTTTTGTGTCTAACTGGAGAGACAAAACTGTAAACTACAGACATTAATCACATGTTAAATCTCAGAAAAGGGAATACCAGTGTGTGCTCTACTGATTTGAAAGTGGACTATGTTGAAGATGGAACTTAACAGGGACATTAAAGACTAAGTCACCTTTAGAGAAGCTGCAGTCAGAAGAGTGTTCCTGGGGTGAGGACTTTATCAAGCAAAGATGGGGTGGAGGCGGTTAGTGTGGATTAAGTGAGGGGCGTGAACTAGATCCTCTGAGTCAGTGGAGTGCCTGGTGGAGAACCATCATATCAGAAGGTTCCATGCACATTAGACCAGAACTCCAAGTCCAGCATGGCCTGCCAGGTAGAGCATGAGATTAGACTGAATTTCTGCCTCATTCTAACTTGTGAAATCTCAGGCAAGTCATTGGAACACGCTGATCCCATTTCCTTACATGTGAAACAGGGATGATAATACCATGGCTGCTATAAGAATCTGTAAGAATTGGTGATAGTTGGGGCAGGTGTTTGGTCCAGTGGTTAAGACATCTGTATTCCATGTCAGAGTGCCTGGGTTCAAGTCCTGGCTCAGCTCCTGATTCCAACTTCCTGCTAACGTGTACCCTGGGAGGCAGCAGGTGATGGTTCAAGCAGTTGAGTTTGAGATGATGATAAAATATTAAAGTTGGAAAAACAAATAAAAAAACAAACAGCTTATTACCACATATGTGGTGAGCTGGAATTGAAACCAGACAATGCGGGAAAACTTCAGAGGACCTGAGAGAGGACAGCAAAAGTGGATTTGGGTTGAATGAACTGACTACAGTATTCTTCATACAAAACATTCTCATTATCTGAATGTTTGCCAGTCAATGTGGCAGAAAAGCAAAGCACTTGTTTGACTGAAGAGGAAGCCACAGACAGCCAGACACCATGAGACCCTGCATGGTTGTCTTTTGCTTACCTAGCCTATGGCTATTATTGTACCAAATGGTCCTTGCTTGTGCCTGAAGGAGGAAAAGCAGTGTTATGGAGAGCTGCATTTTCCATTGCTGGGGAATTCTAATCTTTTGTATATCTATATTCCACTTGTCAGTTAATACCAAAAAAAAAAAAAAAAAAAAAAAGCTAAGGCAACATACCTGAACCCCACACTAAGATGCAGGCATACAATGTATTTTCCACTGGAAATTTCCTGAATATTCCAGATTGCTAGGATATTACCTAAGGTCACTGCAGTTTATTTATATTTCTTGAGTGTTAAAAAAGACTTCCCCAATACTTTAACTGTGACTCATTAGTTTAAAAAATTTTAACCCAGGGCGGGAGGCGGTGCTATGGCATAGCGGGCAAAGCCTCCTCCTGCAGTGCAGGCATCACCTATGGGCACTGGTTTGAGTCCCAGCAGCTCCACTTCCAATCCAGCCCTCTGCTATGGCCTGGGAAAGTGGTGGAAGATGGCCCAAGTCCTTGGGCCCCTGCACCCACATTGGAACTTGGGGGAGGCTCCTGGCTGATGGCTTCAGATCAGCCCAGCTCTGGCCATTGTGGCCATTTTGGGGGTGAACCAGCGGATGGATGACCTCTCTCTCTACCTCTGAAGCTCTGCCTTTCAGAGAGAAGGAGAGGCAGAGAGAGAGAGAGAGAGAGGTCTTCCATCCACTGGTTCACCCCCAACTGGCTGCAACGGCCAGAGCTGCGCCAATCCAAAGCCAGGAGCAGGGAGCCAGGAGCTTCTTCTGGGTCTCTCATGTGGGTGCAGGGCCCAAGGACTTGGGCCATTTTCTACTGCTTTCCCATGCCATAGCATAAAGCTGGATCAGAAGTGGAGCAGCCGGGACTCGAACCGGCACCCATATGGGATGCTGGCACCACAGATGGCAACTTAAATCTTTTAAAAATTTTTAATGAAAAAAAAAATTTTAATGGAATTTATTTAACAATGGTCAAATATTTTTATCTTCCATGGGTTTTTAGAACAAATCTTATTCCAGCAAAAATTACCTAGTACAAGAGTTATTCATGGAGTGAAGATTTTCTTGATTTTGATTTTGAATCATGTTGATTATTCCTATGTAAATCAGTGTTGTTTCACTTAACAGAATTTGTTCCATTTATTATTTGCATGAAATGACATGTATCATTAGTTGAATTGTTGATGTAGGTTCTATCTTTTTGCTATTTGGAGTTATTCTTGTTCTTGTTTCAAGGCTACCAAGATGCACAAAGCCAACTTGACTACTGGAAGTTGCAAACAAACAGCAAACTCATACCTGAAATTTTCATATCATTGACTCTTTCATTTGTTCCATGCTGCATTATCATGAGGTGATAGAATTTCAAGCCTATGGAGGAATTATTTTTATAGAATTTGAATAATAAAATTTAAGCTTTCCTTATGCTGCCCTTTCCATATGTTCATGTGGTCCCATTTTATCTCACCCGACTTTAACAGAAACACTGAGTGTGTTCAATTAACTCTTCTCCTATTAAATTATCAGTTCTACGAAAAAGAGATCACATCTGTGTTACCACCCAACCCCCAGTATAGTTCCTGTATCAATTTTTAACTTATATGTAATACATGTTTGAAAATCTAAATCTCTGAATGAAAGCATTTAATATCTTAGTTCATTCGACTAGTTAGACAGAATGCCAAAATATATTTCTTCAAGATATCAACACAATCTTTTACATTATTTTTTAATCTTAGAATCATAGAAACTTAGAAGTAATATAGATCTTAAGACACTTAGTACATGGGGCCGGTGCAGTGACACAGCGGGTAAAGCCACTGCCTACAGTGCTGGTGTCCCATATGGATGCCGGTTCATGTCCCGGCTGCTCCTCTTCTAATCCAGCTCTCTGCTATGGCCTGGGAAAGCAGTAGAAGATGGCCCAAGTCCTTGGGCCCCTGCACCCACGTAGGAGACCCGGAGGAAGCTCCTGGCTCCTGGCTTTGGATTGGCGCAGCTCTGGCTGTTGCGGCCAATTGGGGAATGAACCAGTGGATAGAAGACCTCTCTCTTTCTCTGCCTCTCCTTTTCTCTCTGTGTAACTCAGTCAAATAAATAAGTAAAAAAAAATTTTTTTTTAAAGGCACTTAGTGCAGTTGTTTTAAACTTCAGATGCACACTGAAATCATCTAGGAATTATGCAAAATACTGATGCCTGAATCCCACCCCTGGAGATTTTAATGCAGTTGGTCTGGGAGGTATCCTAAACACTGGGTCTTAAAAAGCTCCCCACGTGATTATAATGTACAGCTAAAGTTGAGATGTATGAATATACTGCAACCTTTTCCTTTTGTAGATAAGGAAGTCGAGTCCCAGAGAGTTTAAGAAACCCACTGTATATCACACAGCTAGTTAATGGCATAACAGAAACCCAGGCATTCTGGCTCTCACAGCAGTATTCTTTTCCCTATACTTTTGTTTCTCAATCTTGACTCATTCACAAAGCACTTATTGAGTATCTGTTTGCCATGTACAGCATGTTATTTTGAAATATACACTGTAGAGTGGCTAAATTGAGCTCATAAACATTAACCTACATAATTAACATCAACTCACATATTTAATCATTTTTTGATATGAAAACACATAATCTACTCATAATTTTTCAGGAATACAATACATAGATATTAACTATAGTCAGCATGGTACACAATTGATTTCTTGAAATAATTCCTCATGAGTCAACATCTCTGCCCCACAACCCCATCCCATGCCTCTGGTAACATTCTTCTCTCTACTTCTATGAGTTCAGTTTTTTGAGACTGCATGTGTAAGTGAGAACATGTAGTATCTGTCTTTCTGTGCCTATTTTACTTAACATAATGCCCTCCTGCTTCTTTCATGTTATTGCAAGTGACAGGATTTCCTTATTTTAAAAGTCAGAATAGTATTCCATTGTGTGTAAATATCACATTTTCTTTATCCAGTCATTCACTGATGTATACCTAGGTTGATTCCATATCTTGGCTATTGTGAATATAGTGCTGCTATGAATATTTGACTGCTGATATTGCTTCACTATAAGGATTTGATTTCTTTTGGATATATATACTCAGTAGTGAGATTGCTGTATCATATCATAGATCTATTTTCAAGGTTTTGAGGACCTTCCATGCTACTTCCCATAATGGTTGCACTAATTTATATTCCCAATAATAGTGTGCAAGTGATCCTGATTCTCCACATCCTTGCCAACACATTCTATCAGGTGTAAGGCACTATCTCCTGTGACTTGAATTTGCATTTCTCTGATTAGTGATTGATCAGTATTTTTTCTCTTAAAAAGGTTTTAATTTTTTTAAAAGATACCTTATTTGAAAGGTAGAGTGACACACAAAGAGAGAGAGAGAGAGAGAGAGAGAGAGAGAGAGAGAATATCTTTCATCTACTGGTTCACTTCCAAAATGGCTGTATAATAGTAGCTTTGGGCCAGTCTGAAGCCAGGAGTCTGGAACTCCATCCAGGTCTCCTAAGTGGGTGGCAAGGGCCCAATATTTGGGCGATCTTCAGTTGCTTTCCCAGTAGCATTAGCAGGGAGCTGGATCAGAAATGGAGCAGTTAGGACTGGAACTGGCACCAATAGGGCATGTTGGGATCACAGGCAGCAGCTTAACCCACTATGCCACAATGCCAGCCTCCAGATCAGTATTTTCTCATATACTTTTTAGCCATTTGTATGCCTTATTTTAAGAAATGTCTATTCAGATCCTTTAAGAGGGTTCTTTTCTTTATTATTGAGTCCTTTACATATTTTGTATTTAACCCCTTTTCAGATAAACATTTTACAAATATTTACTCTCATTAAATAGGATATCATTTCACTATATTGATGTTTTCTTGGCTGTGCAAATGCTTTTTAACATAATGTAACCCCAATTGTCTGTTTTTGCCTCTGTTGTCTGTGCTTTTAAAAAAAAAAAGTCATTGTTAGACAAATGTCATGGAGATTTCTCCCTATTTTGTCCTTGATTAATTTTACAGTTTGGGGTCTTAAATATAAGCCTTAATCCATTTTTAAAGATTTATTATTTATTTGAAGGGCAGAGTTACAGAAAGGGGAAAGACCAGAGATGGATCTTCCATCTGCTGGTTCACTCCCCCAAGTGGTGGCAATAGCTGAGGCTGGGCCAGGTTGAAGCCAGGAAACTGAAACTCCATTTGGATCTCTCACACAGGTGCAGGGGCCCAAGCACTTGGGCCATGCTCTACTGATTCCCAGGCACATTAGTACTGGAAGTGGAGCATTGAGGAATTGAACCAGCATCCATATGGGATGCTGGCACTGCAGATGGCTGCTTAATCCTCTATGCCACAATGCTGGCCCCTAGTTCTGTTTTTCAGTGGAACATCATAATCTGCAAATGGGGACATTTTAACTTCTTCCTTTCCAATCTGAATGCCTTTGTTTGTTTCCTTGCCTAATTGCTGTGGCTAGGACTTCCTAAAGTATATAGAATAACAGTGGTGAGAGAGAATATCCTTATCTTGTTTCTGATCTTAGAGGATCAGAATGCTTTCACCATATTATCACTGAGTATGATATTAGCTGTGAGTCTGTCATATGTGGCCTTTATTCTGTTGAGGCATATTCCTTCTGTCAAAAGTTTTAACCATGAAAAGATACTGAATTTTTTTGAATGCTTTTCTCTCCATTTATGGAGAGATCATAGTGTTCGTGTCTTTGATACCGTTAATGTGGTGTGTCAAATGCATATATTTGTGTATGATGAGCCATTCTTGCATTTCTGGAATAAAACTTAACCTGATCATGGTAAATGACCCTTTTAAAACACTGTTTAGTTTGCTAGTACATGTTGAAGACTTATATTTATGCTCATCAGGGATACAGGCCTGTAATTTTCTTATAGTGTCCCTGTTTGGCTTTGGTATTGGATATCTGGTCTTATAAAATGATTTTGAAAGTATTCTCTCTTCTTCAATTTTTTGGAAGAGTTGAGAAGATTAGTATGAGTTCTTTAAAAAAAACAGAATTAGGTTTTTGAAAATAAAAAAGGTCAAATACTTAGCTAGATTTTAAAAAAGTAGAGAAGACTCAAATAAATAAAACCAGAAATTAAAGAGGAGACATTACAATTGACACCATAGAAATACAAACGATCATGAGAGATTGTATTAAATGCAAAAACTTGGAAGAAATGGATACACTCATGGACATATACAACCTACGGAGAATAGATCATGAAGAAAGGGAAAACATGAATGAGCCTATAACCAATAAAGAGACGAAACAGTAATAAAAAGCCTCTCATGAGAAAAAAGCATTGGACCTCATGGCTTCCCCATCAAATTCTACAAATCACTTGCTCTTTTCATTCAATATTTTCCTTACAGTTGACTCCAATTTTATCAAATCTTTTTAGAGGAAAGCTTTATTTCATTTGACAACTCGAAAATGTTTCACCTGTAATACATGGAGGAAAACCAAAAATAAAGAGAAGACAAAGCAATGTTACTAAGTTCTAGACACATAAAATTGCCTGCTGAAGACCCTCAGCCTAAAACATGTTCTGAAGAAATTCTATGACATTGATGTGGCCAAGGCTGATGCTCTTATCAGGACGGGTGATTCCTGATGCTTAGGGTGTTGCCAACAAAATTGGGATCATCTCAACTGAGTGTGGTGGTTACTTCTAAATACTTGTTTATTCACCATTAAAAAATGAATAGCAAGTGATATGAATGAATATGTAACTATTATTCAGTTGGGGCTTTTTCCTTGACAAAGAGGTTGACACAATTGAAATTAAGTGACTTTTTTCACCATACATGAGCCAAATAATAAATTCTGCAAGAATTAATCAATTTTGTATTAATTAGAACATTCTGCACTCACACAGCACCTGTGCCGTGGTGGTGGTCCACATCCCATATTCTGTAAAATGCCATACTGCATACTTAATTAGATACCCATATCTCACGGGTATCTTTGCAATGGGCATCTAATAAGAATGGTTAGAGACAAAAATGCATTATGGCATAAGATTTGTTTATATGAGGAAGAAAAGAAACAGTAACTTTCTTTTAAAATACTCCAAGAAACGGTAAAATCCACTAAGAATTTCTTTTATTGAGCTTAAATCTCTTTCAAATTAAGTAACCAATCTGATGATTAAAAACCAATACATAACAATTTAACTGCTTTCTCCAGGAACAAAAAATATAGAAACAAAGAAGGGACTAAAAGATCCTATTGTGTCTCTCAGCTAAATCAAATTCAATTCATGGAGTGAACCTCGGGTGTAGCATTTGGTACCACTTGGGATGTCTGTATCCTGTACTGTAGTGCTCCAGTTTGAGTCCAGGCTTCATATCCAAGTCCCACTTCCTGTCCCTGGGAGGCAACAGGTGATGGCTCAAGTATTTGAGTCCCTGCCACCCATCCATAGGGGAGACTCAAACTGAGTCCAGGGTCCTGGCTTTGGCCTGGCCCACCACTGGCTGTTGTAGGGATTTGAGGAGTGAACCAATGAATGGAAGGTCTCTCTCTCTCCTTGCCTTTCAAGTAAGTAGAAATAATAAAAACTTAGGGGCTGGTGCCGTGGCTCACTTGGTTAATCTTCCACCTGCAGCACTGGCATCCCATATGGGCACCGGGTTCCAGTCCTGGTTGCTCCTCTTCCAGTCCAGCTCTCTGCTGTGGCCCGGGAGGGCAGTGGAAGATGGCCAAGTGCTTGGGTCCCTGCACCCGCATGGGAGACCAGGAAGAAACTCCTGGCTCCTGGCTTTGGATCGGCACAGCAATGGCCCTAGCGGCCATTTGGGGAGTGAACCAATGGAAAGAAGACCTTTCTCTTGTCTCTCTGTCTATAACTTTGAGTTGGTTAATCTTTTTCTCAAAAAAAAAAAAAAAAAAATTTAAAGAGCTGCCATTGTAGCATAGTAGGTTAAGCTGTGACTTGCAGGTCATGATCCCATATTGGAATACTGGTCCAAGCCCAGGAGACTCTGCTTCTGATCCAGCTTCCAGTTAGTATGCCTAGGAAGGCAGCGGAAGATGGTCCAAGTGCTTGGCCCTTGCCACTCACGTGGGAGACCCGGATGAAGTTCCAAGCTCCTGCCTTTGGCCTGGCCCAGGCTCAGTCATTGCAGCCATTTGGAGATTACCTCAATGGATGGAAGATACTTCTATCTAACTTTCCTTTTAAATAAATAGGTCTTTAAAAAAATACATTGGGCCATGTTTCTAAGGGAGACAAAAAAAGAGATAAAAGTTTTCTTGTGACACATACCTCAATGGCACGAACCAGTGACAAAGGACAAATTATGAGGTGCATACGACAGATGCAGTTTATCAAGCATTGGTCTACAGAGTAAACGTTTACTGGAGCAATCCTTACACTTCCTATAAATATGGACTTATTTTTACTCTTTTCATTTCTTCGTTGGAGGCTAAAGCTATTGTTATCTATGCTGTGCTGTTTAAAAGTCATCTAATCAACTTTGGCCCTAATACTCTGTCCTTCCTACAAAAAACAGCCAGCCGGCACCCGTGGTTCTATCAGGGAATAGGTATAATACAACCAGTTTCCTTTCAATATATTGGCTACAAAATCTCCCCTGCCAGGAACTAAAAG
This sequence comes from Sylvilagus floridanus, assembly GCA_949820135.1. Classification (NCBI taxonomy): domain Eukaryota; kingdom Metazoa; phylum Chordata; class Mammalia; order Lagomorpha; family Leporidae; genus Sylvilagus; species Sylvilagus floridanus. Next base: position 120,978,392 of record OX463241.1, on the reverse strand, counting down.
GCTTTAATTCTGTGACTCATCAAAGCATTCTCTTATACAAGGTGTAGAATAACCTTTGCTTTTCAGAAGGTCCAATCCAATAGCCTCCCAGACCTCAGGATGTCACCAAATGGCATGTGTGTGGTGTGCAAGAAGAACAAAGGAGAAAGCCATTTAAGCTGAGCTGCATGTTACATAACACCTTGTATTAAAAAATCCATGACCCATAAAGCGCTTACCTACTTTACGGAGTTTAAATAAAGCAGAGTGGTGTTCCTTTTTAAAGAACTGCTCTACAGCTATCTTCCTGTCAGAATTCCAATTATTCTATGACTCAGTGGGTATGTGTCTAGTTTTTTAAAAACCTTTTTGGGTAAGAATGTGAAGAAGTTTTGATGAGAAGTTTGTAGAGGAAAAGTTTATATAAGAATGCAGGAACTGTATCAAACACAAATTTTCTTTCATTATTGAAAAAATATATATATATGAAGAAGCAGGTTGACTTTTTATATATAGATGATTCATTTTTCTTAATTTAGAAAATAAACCTTGCATAGGTACTTTTATTTCATCTGTAGCAGAGACTGGCTCACTTCATCTGCTTCCACCTTCTCCTGGGCACACAGTTAGACCATATTCCCTAATGCCCTTGTAGATCAGTACGGCCTATGACTCATTCTGGCCAGCAAGACATGTACAGGAATGATATGCTCACCTTCAACCTGGCCCACAGAAACTTCTCTCTCTCATTGCCAGCCTGCATGCTGAATGGCAGAGGATCTAGACAAGGACATGGAAATCCTCTAAGGGTGCCCAAGTTACAAAATGAACAGTCACATGCTGATCACAAACATCCTCAACACTGAACTTGGAGTAAATTAGAAATAAATTTTCATTGTGTTAAATCATTGAGATTTAAGAGTGTTTTTATTTTTTTTAACACTATGAACATACATTGCTTTTTGTTCTTTCTTTTGGCCCTCTTCTACTTGCCTCTTTCTTGCTTGTATTGTCTTTATCATTTGATTATGTTTTTCTGATTAAATAGCCAAGTCAAACTGCCCATAGTGGATTTGGGATTAAAGCCCAAATAATGTTGACAGTGTTGAAATAATAAGCAGACTCAATTAATTAGGAGAAAAAGATTAACCAACTCAACTCACTGAATAGCTTCCAAGTTAAACATTAACAATTTTAACAATGGCTTGAGTGGATGGGCAACATTAATCTAATTTGGAGACCACATATGAATCTTCTGGTAATTGTGACAAATGTGGCTATGTCAACACTAATGACGCAGCAGATGTGCATGTGGGAACTCTCCTGGATAAGGAGGAAAACCAGTGAACAAAAACTTGAATGCAGATATTAGCTTAAGTACTCTGCCAACTTTCTTTATTTGAATGTCCCCATGGCTTCTGATGGGCACACATGGATGCTGTCACACAGTGTCTGGCATCTATAAGAGTAGACCAGAAAGAACATTATTAGCACTGCATGATTGGGCAAGGGAGTTTCAAAATAGCTTTAAAAAAATCTAAAATTAAAATTTTAATCAGATCTTGTATGAGCTGCTTTCTCTCTGATTTAGTTCTCCAATTAACTATTCTCTTCCTCCCTTCTTGCTCCATGTTGGTGTTTCTCAAACTGGGCTCAGTGAAACCCATTCTGAGGCTGCCTCCAAAAGGAGGGGCCCCAAGAAATTCACTCTGGATTTAATCAGAAAACTGTATTTTGATCTATTTTACAAAATGGATTTTGGCATAAGTATTTGTTTTTGTGTGTGAGTGGGGAAGGTTCCTTGGCTTTGAAAGGTTATTAAACCACTGCTTCATATTCTAACTGGCATTACATCCAATCTCAAGAGTTCTGCCTCACAAATACCCAGCGATATCCACATCTGATCTGAAGCAGGCCTCCTTTCCAAGCTCTCCCTCAGTCCTACTCGTGTTCCACCTTCTCTACTCACTGGATGTCTCATAGGTCGACACCTCCTCAGAATATTCCTGAATCCATTATCCTGCCTACTCTCCTCCTCAATGATATCACCACCCACCTGATCACTCAACATAAAACTCTGAGTCATCTGACCCCCTTCTATTTCCTTCCCCAAATCCAATCAGTCACTTGGCCCTGTTTGTAGAATGTCCTAATTATCTCTCCAGGACCCACATGCCCTTGCTCCCCACCCTTACCGTCAATGCCTAGGTGTGGATCCTTGTCATCAGCCTTCATCCTTCACAAAGGACTCCAGATTGCTGCTCTCAGTTCACTCTGCCCCAGGGCTGCCTTGATGATTTTTCTGGAATACAATAGAAATCATAATAGTTGAAAATATTAATTTTTTTTTTTTTTTTTTTTTTTTTTTTTTTTTTTTTTTTTTTTTTTTTTTTGACAGGCAGAGTGGACAGTGAGAGAGAGAGACAGAGAGAAAGGTCTTCCTTTGCCGTTGGTTCACCCTCCAATGGCTGCCGCGGTCGGCGCGCTGCGGCCGGCACACTGCGCTCATCCGATGGCAGGAGCCAGGTGCTAGGTGCTTTTTCCTGGTCTCCCATGGGGTGCAGGGCCCAAGCACCTGGGCCATCCTCCACTGCACTCCTGGGCCACAGCAGAGGGCTGGCCTGGAAGAGGGGCAACCGGGACAGAATCCGGTGCCCCGACCGGGACTAGAACCCGGTGTGCCGGCGCCGCAAGGCGGAGGATTAGCCTGTTGAGCCACGGCGCCGGCCGAAAATATTAATTTTTAATTATGTAGTTAACAAATTGCTTTCATGTAGGTTGTCATACTTAAGTCTCACAACAGTCCAGCAAGAAGACATTGTTATTATTCTTAATTTAGACTGGGAATCTGAGGCCTAAGAGAATTACTTTGACCAAGGAGTCACATAAAATCATAGAGCTGGGGCAGGCACTGTGGCGGAGTTGCCATACGGGCGCCAATTCAATATCTTAGCTCCACTTAGTTCCACTTCCAATCCAGCTCCCTGCTTATGCAGCTGGGAAGATGGCCCAAGTCCTTGGGCTCCTGCACTCACATGGGAGACTCAGATGAAGCTCCTGACTCCTGGCTTTGGCCTGGCCCAGCCCTGGTTGTTGCTGCCATTTGGAGAGTGAACCAGCAGATGGAAGATCAAGATTCTCTCTCTCTCTCTCTCTCAGCCTCTCCTCCTCTTTAGCTCTTTCAAATAAATAAATATTAGAAAAAAATTCATAGAGCTGGGATTTGAACCCATATCCAAAGATTCTAAAGTCTAGGCTACTGACATTGAGTAATCCTACCAAACATGCAGCATCACTGCCTGCAAGAGAAAGTTGAGATGTTTTGGTTGAAAAGGCTCTTTATAATAATGTACCACAGAGATTATTTAACAGTCAATAGTATAGCTCTGGAGTTAGAACTCATGTTCCAGTTGAGTTCCTGGATAAACTCTGCAAGCTCTCCAAACCTGAGTTTGGTTAACAATAGAGATTTTTCCCCAAGGTTGTTGTGGATTTTTTTTTATTTGACAGATAGAGTCAGGCAGTGAGAAAGAGAGAGACAGAGAGAAAGGTCTTCCTTCCGTTGGTTCACCCTGCAAATGGCCACTATGGCTGGAGCTACGCCGATCCAAAGCCAGGAGCCAGGTGCTTCTTCTTGGTCTCCCACATGGTGCAGGCACCCAAGCACTTGGGCCATCCTCCACTGCCTTCCTGGGCCACAGCAGAGAGCTGGACTGGAAGAGGAGCAACCGGGACTAGAACCAGCATTCTATATGGGATGCTGGTGCCACAGGCGGAGGATTAACCAAGTGAGCCACGGCGCCGGCCCCTGTTGTGGAGATTAAATAAAGTCATGTATATGAAGCTCCTTACATTTTGCTTATTCCAAAGTAAGGGCTCAGTGAATGTTGCTTGTTGGTACCCTGCACCATTTCCTTCCCATCTTTCATCTGTTAAGCAGACCAGATCTCTTTCTCTGCTACTTCTCCTTCTATGAAGCATCAAAAATCCCAGTAGCCTTCCGCCACCACTTTGCAGACGCCTCTATAGACAGGTGATTGCGTAATATGTACAGAGTGCACGGGTAGTAGTGGAAGGTCTCCTGGGCTGTTCAACAGATCCTTGAGAAAGTCCCCACACAACAGATGCTCTTCCTGGGTCTGTCTTCTGCTTGAAGTTTCTTATTCCTGCCACTCCCCCTCTCCCACCACTTCTGATTTCAGATTTGTTCTCTGGGCCTGCCTTTGCTCCAACTTGCCAACGCTGCTGCCTGACTCCAGCACTGTATAGCTATGTGACCTCACTCACAGGTTGGTGCTGTTACTGGGCCAAGCTGTGGCATCTTCTCCATGCTCTTTCTGATATCTGATCTCAGTCTATCCCTTGTTTCCAGTTTCTCTGGAGTGGACAGCTCCCAGGCACTGATCAACAGTAGTTCAGACACTGTTTTATATTATCTTTCTTGTCCATTACACTGAACTCAGGGCTTGTCTTTGATCTTGGTAAATCCTCCATGCACTAGTTTTGAATGAATCACTGAAGAAGGGAAAAGCACCAAATTCAGAATAAACCTTGTTGATTGAATCTACTATTCTTTGCCAAACAAATGGTAGTGGGGGCCCCTGATATGCAAGTTCTTAAGGCCACACAAGCATTTGAGAGCACCCACAATTTTTTGAAACTTCTGATTTGCAGCCAGATTCATATCATTGGGAAATACATATATAAACTACAGTTATATGTGGAGTCTCCCTCTTCTGCTACAAAATATAAAAAGCTTATTATATATTTGTAGAAATCTCACCTATACTTTTTTCTTTTGTTCCATTATGTCCTGATATTTTTCTATGACTATGTCATCAATAGTCTTTATTCATTTAGCTTAATCCTATACACCTTATTTTATTTTATTTATTTATTTTTGACAGGCAGAGTTAGATAGTGAGAAAGAGACAGAGAGAAAGGTCTTCCTTCCACTAGTTCACCCCCCCAAATGGCTGCTACGGCCAGCGCGCTACGCTGATCCGAAGCCAGGAGCCAGGTGCTTCTTCCTGGTCTCCCATGCGGGAGCACTTGGACTTCCTACTCCACTGCCTTCCTGGGCCACAGCAGAGAGCTGGACTGGAAAAGGAGCAACCGGGACAGAACCAGCGCCCAACCGGAACTAGAACCCAGGGTGCCAGCGCCGCAGGTGGAGGATTAGCCTAGTGAGCAGCGGTGCTGGCCATTCCTATACATTTTAAAGATTAACTCTGTCTTTTACTGAGTATTTTGTTGATGATAATTCTTCATTTTGTATATAAATTCCCTGAAAGTCTTTATCTTTCTGCTTTTTGTGGCACCTTGTTGAGTAACCTTTTGCAAAGTATATGCTGCAAAATATTACTTACATTGAAACATATATTTGTACCTACAAAATAATCTCATTTTGTGCTTAATTCAAGTATTCAGGTATCATGGCTTCATTGAGTACATTTTTAATTATTGCCCTTAATTTTTTCAATTTCAATAGTCTGTAGTGGTTAGTTCTGACAGATGATTAAAAATCCTGGGGTCTTCTTATCTTCAAATACTCTCACAATTAATAGACAAAATCCTAAAATTCTATTGTTTTACTAAGAACAAAAATTCACTTTGTTTTTTTTTAAATTTTTTTATTTATTTACTTGAAAGTCAGAGTTACACAGAGAGAGAAGGAGAGGCAGAGAGAGAGAGGGAGGTCTTCCATCCACTGATTCACTCCCCAGATGGCCACAACAGTCAGAGCTGCACCGATCTGAAGCTAGGAGCCAAGAGCTTCTTGCAGGGGCCCAAGGACTTCGGCCATCTTCTATTGCTTTCCCAGGCCATAGCAGAGAGCTGGAGCAGCCAGGAATTGAACGGGCGCCCATATGAGAAGCTGGCACTGCAGCCGGTGGCTTTACCCACTATGCTACAGTGCTAGCCCCAAAAATATTCACTTTGAAATTACTGTTTAAGCTGGTGCCACAGCTCACTTGGTTAATCCTCTGCCTGCGGTGCCAGCACCCCGGGTTCTAGTCCCATTTGGGGCACCAGATTCTGTCCAGGTTGCTCCTCTTCCAGTCCAGCTCTCTGCTGTGGCCCGGGAAGGCAGTGGAGGATGGCCTAAGTGCTTGGGCCCTGCATCCACATGGGAGACCAAGAGGAAGCACCTGGCTCCTGGCTTTGGATTGGTGCAGTGTGCTGGCCATAGTGGCCATTTGGGGGGTGAACTAGTGGAAGGAAGACCTTTCTCTCTGTCTCTTTCTCACTGTCTAACTCTGCCTGCCCAAAAAAAAAAAAAAAAAAAAAAAAAAAAGGAAGAAAGAAAATAAATTACTACTTAATTAATACTTGAGAGAAATGGAAATTAATTAAATTTCACTGTTTAATACTTTAGAGAAAGGCAAATTAATGCAACAATAAAATTATTACCTTTTCTGTGTTACCTAAAAATCTATACATTAGGGAAATACACATTACTGTGACAATGAGATACAACAAACTGCCTATCAAAAAAAAATTATTAGCCCTAGTCCTGGGAGGCAGTTTTGCATACCACTGGTAGAAATGTAATTTGGAATAACCTCTTTGAAGGGTAATTTGACCGTATATAAATGTGATTATTTTGGGACAGGTGTTTGATATCATGATTAAGATACTATTGGGATGCTGGCATCCCATATCAGAGTGTGTGCGCCCGAATCTCAGTCCCACTGCAGCTCTGGTTTCCTGATAACGCACATACTGCGAAGCATCATGTGGCAGCACAAGTAGTTGGGTCTTTGACACGTGGGAGACTCAGATTCAGTTCTAGGCTCCTGGCTTTGGGCTGGCGCAGCCCCAGTTGTTGTGGGCATTTGGGAAGTGAACTAACTGCTAGATCTTGCTCTTTCTGCCCATCTCTTTCTGTGTGCTTCTTTGACTTTCAAATAAAATTTAATAAACTAAATTGAACCAGAATTTATTTTCTAGAATATTCTTCTAAAAACATAATTGAAGGGTGGGTGGTAGTGCAGCAGTTCAGATGTAGCTTGGGATAACTAGCATTTCATATCAGAATGTCTAGGGTCCTGGCTTCATTCCCTATTCCAGCTTCCTGCTAATATATACCCTAGGATGCAGCTCTCTGTCTCTTTCTGTCTCTCAAATAAATATATCATACATTTTTAAGAAAGAGTTATTCATGTGAAAGGCAGAGGGCACAATGAGGACTCTTTCTTCTGCTAGTTCATTTTCCACCTGCCCACAACAGCCAGATCTGGACCAGGCCGAAGCCAGGAGCCAGGAGCTCCATTCAGCTCTCCCACAGGGAGGCAGGGGCCTAAATCCTTGGGCCATCAGAAGAGCAGCGGCCAGACCTCTGACTGACACTCAGATATGGGAAGCCAGCATCACAAGCGGTGGTTTAACCTGCTGTAATACAACGCTGGCCCCTAAAATTTCTTCAGAAGGTCTAATTGACAATAGATGCGAAGCTTTAGTTAAATGGTGCACTTCCCAGAAATTACATTAGAGAAAAAAGCAAACGTATCCCATGCTTGTGGATTAAAGGAAGTAGTTCTTTCTAAACAAGCAATGACAGATATTTGGGGCTATTATTCTGTAAACATTGTGTGGCTGGGCATACAATAAGGAAGAAACGCCTAATCAGCCCTTTCTGATTGAATCACTGTGAATGAGGGTGGGCTGGATCAGGACTCCTTTCCTTCATCCCCTCTTTAGCTCCATTATGGGATAAACCAAGTGTGAAACTGAGTACATTACAAGCTGAGCCTGAGGCCTGAGAAGAACTTGGATTGCGGAGGAGGTTGGAATGGATGTAGAGAAGTAAAAAGCTAGAAAACAGAAGAGGAGGCCTGTGCAGAGCTGCTTCTATATAGTACCTGGACAGGTACTACAGGTTCCAGAATCCCAAGCCTGGAGGAAAGAGGAGCTCTCTTGCGCCACCTTCTGATACACATGTGCGTGTGCTCCAAACAGATGCTTCCTTCTGCTCAAACTATATCTTGTGCCTCTTCTGAATGGCTGGGATATAGTTAACAGTTTACAACAGACGATAATTAAAAGGTCCAAGAATAGAAGATGGGCTGAGAAAATATTTAGGGAAGATTACTTACCAACATTAAATGATATTCACAATAGTTAGTTGAGTGAAAGAAAGTAGGCTAGCAAAAAAGTATTTATAGTCATTTCTTTCTTTCTTTTTTTTTTTTAAGATTTATTTATTTATTTGAAAGGCAGAGTTACACAGAGGCAGAAAGAGAGAAAGAGAGAGAGAAGGAGAGGGAGAGAGCAAGTCTTCCATCCACTGGTTCATTTCCCAAATGGCTGCAATGGCCCGAGCTGGGCTGATCTGAAGCCAGGAGCCTGGAGCTCCTTCCGGGTCTCCCACATGGGTGCAGGGTCCAAGGATTTGGGCCATCTTCTACTGCTTTCCCAGACCATAGCAGAGGCTGGATCAGAAGAGGAGCTGCTGGGACTCGAACCGGCACCCATATGAGATGCCAGCACTGCAGGCGGCAGCATTACCCACTACACAACAGATCAGCCCCTAGTCATTTCATTTCTGTAAAAAGCAGTAAGCACAAAAGAGGGCTTCAGAAAGTTCAAGAAAATGGAATTTATAGATAATGAGAATTTACCATCAACTTTCTGAAGTTTTCTTCTGTATATACAAACACAAACAGAAAAAAAAAAAAAGGTAAACTTTAAGATGTTAACAGAATTCTAAACACTGGGGTTAGATATAGTAGCAAAAAAAAGAGAAGGTCCTCACTCATGGAGAATTCATTCTTGTGAGAGAAATGCATAACATAAAAAAAGCTAATAAATAAATGTAAAATATGTACCACATGTTATTCTTGATGCTAACTGTATAATTTTGTGAACAAGCTAGACAGATAAAGACCCTGCCTGACAGAGATCTCAATACTTTTGTGGAGGCAGACAAGAGAATCAGTTAAGTCTGATACTACAATAAATACTCTTTTTTAAAAAGATTTTATTTATTTATTTGAGAGGTAGAGTTACAGACAGTGAGAGAGAGAGACAGAGAGAAAGGTCTTCCTTCCATTGGTTCATGCCCCAAATGGCTGCAATGGCTGGAGCTGAGCCGATCCAAAGCCAGGAGTTAGGTGTTTCTTCCCAGTCTCCCACGTGGGTGCAGGGGCCCAAGGACTTGTGCCATCTTCTACTGCTTTCCCAGGCCACAGCAGAGAGCTGGAGTGGAAGAGGAGCAGCCAGGACTCGAACTGGTGCCCACATGGGACGTTGGTGCCACAGGTGGAGGATTAACCTACTTCGTCACAGCACGGGCCCTTACAATAAATACTTTCAAAAGGGACATGAGGATGCCCTGGGAACATATGAAAGGGACCCCTGACCTGGCAATAGGGATCAGGCAAGGCCCTCCTGAAGAAGGAAGCCCAGGCTAACAGCTAAAAGATACGTTAGGAGTTAGCTGAAATAAGAGCTTTCCAGAAAGAGATCCTAGCAGGTTTGAAGACCTTGAGGAGGGATGGAGGGAAAGCAGACAGACTGGCAAAGTGATCCACTGAGTTAGTCCAGGAATTGATCCTGGAATCTGTGGCACTTAGAGTTTGAGCATGGATATGGCAATGGGAAGAGGGCAGATCACAAAACCCTGTACAGCAGAGCTTGGGCTTGACCTTGAGTGACCTCTCGAAGATCATCATGAGTGGTTCAAGGGTACAGTAAACAGAATTAACACCAGTGTGTACTCTTTAGGAAGAGTCCATTTTTAAAAATCATAATACTGGGGGCCGGCGCTGTGGCATAGCAGGCAAGCAGCTGCCTACAATGTCAACATCCCAAACGGGTGCCGGTTTGAGTACCTGCTGCTCCACTTCCAATCCAGTGCTTGGTTAAAGTGCCTTGGAAGGCAGCAGAGGATGGTCCAAGTGATTGGGCCCCTGTATCCATGTGGGGGACCTGGAAGAAGCTCCTGGCTCTTGGCTTTGGATGGGCTTAGCTCCAGCCATTGCAGCTATTTGGGGAGTGAACCGGTGGATAGAGGACCTTTCTCTGCCTCTCTCTAACTCTACATTTCAAATAAATAAATAAATCTTTAAAACAAATAGAGGAAAAATCATACCATTTTGAGGCAGTGGTTAAGGTGCCATTTGGGATGCTGCATCCCGTATCAGAGTGCCTGTATGTGAGTTCTGGCTCTCTTCTCAATTCCAGTTTCCTGGTAATGCACACCCTGGGATGCAGCAGGTGATAGTTCAAGTACCTGACTTTCAGTTTGGCTCTGGCCCAGACTTGGCTGTTGCCAGCATTTAGGGAATCAACTGGCAGATGGAAGGTTTCTATCTCTCTGCCTTTCAAATAAAAAGAAGTAAATAACTTCTTTAAAAAATTAAAATGTACTTCTAAAATCAATTTTTTAAAAAAAGATTTATTTATTTGAAAGACAGAGTTACAGAGAGAGGGGTCTTGCCTCTGCTGGTTCACTCTCCAAATGGCTGCAATCACCAGAGCTGGGCTGATCTGAAGCCAGGAGCCAGGATCTTCTTCCAGGTCTCCCACATGGGTACAGGTGCCCAAGGACTTGGACCATCCTCTACTGCTTTCTCAGGCTGTAGCAGAGAGCTGGATTGGAAGTGGAGTGGCCAGGACTTGAACAGGCACCCAGGTGGGAAGCTTGCACTGCAAATGGAGGCTTTACCCACTATGCCACAGCACTGGCCCCTAAAATCAATTTCTGAAGAATAATTACATAGGGATAAACTTTCACTATTATGTTTTTAAAAAGACCAAAAACAATGTAGTATATAATTGCATTATGGAAAGACATAAATGTGGTATTTATTATTTAGAATGCAAAGAAAAATGTCCTAGAGAAATATGCTAGAAAATGTATCGTAGGTACTTCTAGTGATAGAATTGTAGGTGTCCTGAGGGTTAGAAGTCACCAGGTGTTCAATGATGTTGCAGGGATAAGGATAAGTATTTGGTGGGGGAAAAGATCAAATGCTGAGGTCTGGATGAGACTCCAGGGCTCATGAGGTTTTACTCGTATTTTTCTATAACAATTTGAATTGTAATCTGAACAGCAGCAAAGAAAGCTCTATCTTTTGACAATATCACATAAATTTCCCTATTGGCAGCTAAGTTCCCCTAGTAAACTAATATGTATGTACATATATTTGCATGTCCAATCATATTATTTGCATATCACTTAAAACCCATAAGTTATACCTGTAAGAATTCTGAGCTATAGTGAACAACCTAAATTATATCCTGTTTTTATCAAACTAGTTTTAGACCTGCTATGGCTACCCTGAGAAGACCCGAGTTCCAGTTCTTCAATGAGGAGATTGCCACTGACCTTGATCCTTCCCTAGAACTGTTTCTGGCCTCAGGTTTCCAAATCACATGAGGGAGGTGAGCTATTATTGTGGAGGTCCACTAAATTCCACGATTCGAGGATTTTTCCCCCATGGTGAAACCTGACAACATCCCAAGACCAGAGTGAAGACAGAACATTCTTAGAATACTAACAACTTCTGTTCTATAGGTTCCCAGAAAAGGTAAAATTACTATTTTAAAAAGAAATGTCTGGAACTGTTTTCATATTCTGAAAGGTGGGAGAGATAAGGCTGCTCTCTTATTTGAGATATACTGGCACAGGTCAAACTGTTCTGCAGATCGAATAGAGGGAAGAAGGGTTTGCAGTGGCAGAAAGAAGGGTGGCTGCTGCAGCAGAAGTGCTTTAGCTCTTCCCTCTCACCTCTATCAGACCTCTCCCAACAACACATGTACGCGTAATCTTAGTAAAAGCGGTGTGCTGCCAAGAAAAGGAGACCTTTAGCTCTAACTTAAGATCGTTCTCCCAGAGTTTTTGAGTCCCCAAGAACAGGAGAAAGGTACCGGAATCAGAAGAAGGCTCAGGATCTCAAAAGAAAGAACAATTATAAATTTTCCATGGTGGAGAGTTGGCTGACGGACTCTGAGAATGGCAGGACCTGGTATTCAACTTGCAGTTGTTTTCCAACTTGTTCCATGCTGTAGCCCTCTTCCATTATTCCAGACTCTCACCAAAAGCTTGAAACAGACAACCATCTAATGTTAACAATGCTTTAGAGATGAAGGGAAATGGTGGCAGTGGGGGGAGAGAAGTAGTAGGAGCACGAGCTACAGCTGTAAGGTGAGACGAGAAAGAGCAACTGAAGAGGTAACTTGAAGGCCACACACACAAGCGCACCTGAAGGATCCACTCACACAAGTGCATCACATACTCAAATGCACACACACACTCCTGCACACATGCATGCATGTGCATCACACACATAAGTGCACACACACGCTCCTGCACACACTGTGCATGTGCATCACACACATAAGTGCGCACACACACACTCCCGCACACACGTGTGCATGTGCATCACACACATAAGTGCACACACACTCCTGTACACACGTGTGCATGTGCATCACACACATAAGTGCACACACACTCCTGCACACACGTGTGCATGTGCATCACATACATACGTGCACACACACTCCTGCACACACATGTGCATGTGCATCACACACACTCCTGCACACACGTGTGCATGGGCATCACACACATAAGTGCACACACACTCCTGCACACACGTGTGCATGTGCATCACATACATAAATGCCTCCTCCTATACACACACTCCTGCACACCCTGTCAGTAATCCTCAGAAACACTGGAAGGACACAGGATCTCTCATCACACATGGTTTGAGAGCTGGAAATGCAAAATCTCAGAAGGTTGAAGATACTCTCAGAAGGTTGAAGATTTGTGAATGTATGATTCTTGACAGAAAAAAAAAACACCTTTCTATTGCACTAGTAAAATTAAACACCGGTTGGCTGAATGAATGGTTGTTCTTTAAAAGAAAGTGGAAATTTCCATTATTAATAGAAATCACTTTTCCAATTGTTAGCCACATTTTCAACAAGTTCTATTTCTATTTTAATCTCTTGCTTCATCAGCGAGGCTAAACTCCCACGTTGAACTCATATGGACCTGTTAGCTTGGCCACTCATTCCTTCAGCCCCTAAGAACCTCGTCTTCCCTGGGTCCTGAGAGCCTTCCACTTAAAAAGAGCAAAGCAATGTCAAAGTCATGGCACCCACACAGGCTGTCTCCTCTTACATGTCATAGGGCTTTTTCCTTTTAAATGATTCAGTTTTAGTACTAGATGCCTCAGGTACCCCAATTGTAACCCCCATGTGGAGTATGAAAAACTGAGAACACTTAACATGTGATGGTAACAGAAGTAAATACACCAGAAGTGACTGGGGTCGCTTTCGTCCTAATTCATTTAAGCTGCCACGCCGATCACAAGCTGCAGAAGGGTCAGAGCCTCTGTTTGTAGCCTCTATGCATTATCATTTCTAAAAATCAAAGCATAACGATGGCGATTATGAAATGATTCTGTAGAGTCAGACAGCCTTCGGCTATTCAGGGAAATACATGGGCAAATGCCTTTTGTGTATCATGACTGTAAGTATAACAAGACAGGGAAAGATCGGCTGTTAGCTCTGGTACAAGAATTGGTCCCAGGGAGAGCTTGCCTTTATTAGGAAAGTGCCATCTGGCTTGGGTAAAAGCTGGTCTATAGAGACTGGGTTTGCCCACTTATACCAACAGGGGCTCCTTGGTGAATGTGGTAGGGAAGGGGAAGAGAAAAAGTGAGAGAGGAGATGTTGTGTTTTGCCTTGATAGGGGCCACTGAATCCTCAGAATTAACCAATAAAAAAAATTACAGAGCGTCTTATGGAAACCATAGAGGGACTTGAGAAGCAAAACAGCTATAGCCTGTGTCAACAGAGGCAGACACTCCTGGCCGCACTGCAGGGACACGGCCATGCTCAGGGAGAGGTGGAAGCACAGACCTAGGGAACAGATACTGAAATACTGCAGCAACATGTGCACCTGGGAAGTGACATGGGTTGCTTACTGAAAAGACAGACATAGAGAATGAATAAAGGGAATCTCATCATTCTGTGAGAAGGCCTGAGAGAGCTCCAAGTAAGACACAGGGACAGAAGGACACAAATCCTCAGAGGAATTAGAAAAACATGCCTAGTCCGTTCTGAGATGGAGTGTGGGCACTCCTGGAAAGCGCATCATAAAGCACACTGCTACAAAACAGAACCTGTGTTCCCTCTAGGAAAACTATTGTAACAAAGTAGCACCTGGCCAAGGACTCAGCATCACATAAACCGTAAACACAACCAACCACCTGTCATAAAAGCAAAGATCAATATAAACTAATATAGTCACTTCAAACGGTGAAATTATTCCTAAATTCTATAGCACAGGCATAAAGGTAATATACACATGATTTTACAAGATACTCCAATATGCTAGAAAGTTAATAGCATGTAAAAACAACCAGTGTTAACATATGTCACATGATACTTATGATTTATCATAAAATTAATGAGACAATTCACTTGCTTTCTTAGCACTCACAGTTTTATGGGACAGTAAGTATAATCCTTAAAAGGACTTTCTTGAACAGGTCATCAAAGAAGGAGGTACCTTTCTCTGAAGGAAGGAGAGAACTTCCACTTTGACTATCACCTTGTCTAAATATGATCAGAGTCGGTGAACTCAAAAGGCTTCCATAGCCTTGGCAACTCATGACAAGAGCCTAGGGAGATTACTGACGCCATAAACAAGAGTGTCAATTTGTTATGGCAACAACAGGAGTCACTGTGCACTTACTCCTCATGTAGGATCTCTGTCCTTAATGCACATTGTGATTTAATGCTATAACTAGTACTCAAACAGTATTTTTCACTTTGTGTTTCTATGTGGGTACAAACGGTTGAAATATATAATAATAATATATATATATAATATATATATATAATATAATGTATATATAATATATGCTAAACTGATCTTCTGTATATAAAGAGAATTGAAAATGAATCTTGATGTGAATGGAAGGGGAGAGGGAGCGGGAAAGGGGAGGGTTGCAGGTGGGAGGGAAGTTGGTGGGGGGGCATTGTAATCCATAAGCTATACTTTGGAAATTTATATTCATTAAATAAAAGTTAAAAAAAGGACTTTCTTTTCTCATTATACATGTTCCTAAATTGAGTAGTGACACTTGAAATCACTTAATCAAAAGTTCCTCAAGGTACGTGGTACACACTGACTGTGATTGTCGTGATGACAATGATGGTGACTTCTCTGGAAAGCACTGAATAGCATGTTTTAAAGAAAGAACCAAAGAGGAGAGGTACAACAGGAAGGTTCTCTACTGTCACTGAGTATTGGCTGGGCTGCAGATGGTTCCATGTTCTCTCTCTTTTTATTTAATAAATATAAATTTACAAAGTCCAACTTTTGCATTGTTGTGGCTTTTTCCCCCATAACCTCCCTCCCACCCACCCACAACCATCCAGAAGTAGGGTCTTCTGGAGGTTATCATGTGAAAATATTCATACTTTGGTATATCTCTGTGGGTCGACTTGGAAGCAGTTGTTTGGGGATAAGTAGTCAGGATTGCATTAGGTTGCACAAAATAGATACTAGTCTACAAATCTGAATTTTTGGTTCCCAGTGACAAGAGGCTGAAGCAACCTGGAGTTGACAACCTAACACAGTCATCAAGGACATGGCTTCTCTCCTCTCTGTACCTTTGTGTTCCCATATCTCCATGAATCATGACCACATCCCAGGCAGGAAGATGGGGAAGGCAAAAACTGGGTTTGCTTGGATTCAGAGTCCAGAGTGCTAACCATTACACAATGGAACCCCGCTTTCAGTTCACAATTGATCACACTGATAGGTCTAGGAGTCAAAGGGATCACACAAGCAAGACTAGTAACTGCTAATACTAACAGATAGAACTAAAAAAGGGAGAGACTGATCCAACATGGGAAGTAGGATACACAGCAGACTCATAGAATAGCAGATATCCTAATAAATCACTCAGGCCTCAGAATCAGCCCTAAGGCATCAGGATCTGGCTCAAGAACCCATGAGAGTATTTTTGGCATGGAAAGCCAAGACACTCTGGGAAAAAAAAAAAAAAAGAAGAAGACATAAATGAAAGATCTCTGCGAGTAAGATCCCAACAGAAGAAACAGGGCCACCAGAGAAGGAGGTGCCTTTCTCCGAAGGGAGGAGAGAACCTCCACTTTGACTATGACCCTGTCAGAACAAGATCCAAGTCGGCAAACACTAAAGGCTTCCATAGCCTCAGCAACTCATGACTACAGCCTAGGGAGATTGCTGACGCCATAAACAAGAGTGGCAAATTGTTAAATCAACAACAGTAGTCACTGTGTACTTACGGCCCATGTATGATCTGTCCTTAATGTGTTGTCCAAGGTGAAGTAATGCAATAACTAGGACGGAAACAGTATTTCTGCATTTTGTGTCTCTATGCGGATGCAAACTGACAAAATCTTTGCTTAATATATACTGAATCGATCTTCCGTATGGAAAGACAATTGGAAATGATAAAAAAAATTGGAAGTTACATAAAAATCAATTAAAAAAAATAATATCATGTAGGATCTCTGTCCCTAATGTGCTATACAACGTGATTTAAAGCTACAACTAGTACTCAAAGAGTATGCTTCACTCTAGGATGCTATGTGAGGGCAAATGGTTTAAAATCTTTTCTTAACACATACTAAACTGAACTCCTGTATACAAAGAGAATTGAAAATGAATCTGAATGGGAATGAAAGGGGAGAGGGAGTGGGTAAGGGGGAAGGGTAGCGGGGGGGGTGGGGGGTGGGGGGGGAGGTATGGGTGGAGAAGTCATTGCAATCCACAAGTTGTACCTTGGAAATTTATATTCTAAATAAGAAAAAAAAAATGCCTAATACACACACACACAAAAAAAAACTGGGTTTGCTAATTATTTTTTCATGAGGAATGCAACAGCTTCAGAAGCCTCAATTGGCAGACTTTTGCTTACCTCTCATTGGTCACCATGAAACAGGGCCACGTAGCCACAAGAGTTGAGCGTATTCCATTCCAAACGAAATGAGTGTTCTGTAATAAAAAAGAAGAGGAGAATGGATATCCCACAGGTAATGAGCAGCAGTTTTCTATAGGTTGATATATTTAGAAATAATTCAGGGTTTTGTGGCAGTATATTCCACAGTATAGGTAATGTTGAAATGGCAAGGTAACTACAATTTTTCATATATGTTAGCTGAATTACATCAATGTGCTTTTTGTAAATCTTGCTCTGCCCACCTTCTCAAGATTGTCAGACACTTAAAAACATTTGTAATAAAATTTTAAGTTAAATGACTTGTCCAAGGACAAATGTGCTCAAATGAATTCTATCTTCATCAGGAATTTTAGATGTAAAAAGTTATCAATCATGGATCATTGATAGAGACAGAAAAGCCCTCAGAGATCACTGACACTATAAATGGGGAAACCAAGGCCCAAAAAGTATAGCTGATTTAGCCTGGGCCTAATTATCAACAGCAACAGCACTGACAGTGAAACCTTTTGACCTCTGTTCTTAGTGGACTTCACATGATCCGATTCTGTCTTGTAAATGTTATGTCTTAACTTCCAGCTCATTTCTTTTGCGAGGAAGAAATGAGTCACAGAGCTTTCACTTTATCCCCTATTCATTTCAGATTCTTAGTACTAACCCACTTATTTACAGGCTCCCTCAGGACAATTCTAACAAGGGTTTATACATATAGACTTATACAGCATGGGATGAGTTACATTTCTTAAAAAAGAATACCTGTATACACACACACACACACACACACACACACACACATATATATATATATATATATGTCTGTTAGAATCCAGTAAGTCTCTGACCCTTGAGTTCATTCCATCTGCAAAGCAATTTGCTTTAAGAGGTCTTCAGAAGTTCAGTTCTAATCAGCCTAGGATGCCAAAGAGCCTTGCTTGATTTTGTGATTTTATTTGGGAAGGCTTCATGTACATGCCAGTCCTTCCCTCGAGGTAGGAAACCCTTCTCAGCATTCCAGATTCACTGCTAGAAGGCACCTGTAGAATGATCTGATTGACAGGTAGCCACTATTATTAGAACAGCTTTAAATTATCTGGACATTCTCCCTTCTCCTGAGCTGAAATCCACCATTTCGTAGCCTCCATTTGTTGATCTCAGTTAGGTACTCAGGAGCTTTCTGGATGGTTAACTCCACCTTCCATGGACAAGGATCTGGAAACAGCCATCATTTTAACCTATTTAACATCTTCTTGGCTGCTTCTATTATTCTCCATGGGGCATCTCTGATCATCTCCAAATAAAACCCAACTTATCAAGGTAAGAACCAGATTATGTTCAGAATTAAACACAGTACCACAGATAATAATAACAGACATAATAGAGTCATTTCCTTATTTTTGGATTCCCATGAATGTGGCCTTCAATTACATCACAGTCTCATTCTCATGTTGTTCCACATTGAGCTTGTTCCATATTGAGACTACTCTTTTTTTTCAGGGGCACTGCTGCTGGGCCAGCTCACCTCTCCTGGAAAGCCCTATCTACATTTACCCCAGGAGTACCAAGACATGTTCAAATAAGTAAACATGTCACATTATTTTATGATTGTCACAATAATCCATTCTACATTCATTGTGTGTTAACTTCCTCCAGGCATTATGCTAGCAACTTTACTTCTCTTACTTCCTTCAATCTTTACAATTACCCTCTTGATACAGACATAGCCAGTTTTACAGATGAACAGGTTTATGGAGGTGAGGCGTTTGCACATGATCACACACAAAGAAAATGCAAGAGTACAGCGTTCAGTCAGGCCTATCAGAATTCAGTGTTTTGTTTTTAGCTAAAAAACTATTTTGCCTCTTTAACCTAAGTATACAGAAAACTAAAAACCAAAACAAACAAAACATTGAGGACTCTTTTGCAGATTTATAATACCCCAGGAGAGCAGATAGAATAATAGGAATGGGTTTAAAGTTTTATTTTGGTTACTGTCCAGGACTGAAACTCACATACATAAAATCTCATAACCTTTTACTCTCTAAGGGTAACAGCTGAAGTGGTCAAATAAACAGTTAAAATATCAATTTAATGAGTTTCCCTGCATCCGGCATGGCTGTGCTTGTATAAGATAATGAAAAAGGACACATAAACAGTTCTTAAGAAATTGGGAATCACAGTGTCATGCAAACACTGGTTCCACAGATTTCCAATAAGAGCTGGCTTGAGCTTTAAAGCTTAAGAAGTGACGTAAGAGGAAAAAGAGCTCCATGATTCAGTTTCCAAATATTTTTTAGATGCCCAGGTCTGCTACCAGCTGTCAGTTCTGTCCACCAGCTCCTCCTGAGAACGGCTGCTACAGAAAACTGACAACATGAAAACAGGATCAGAGTAACAGCTGACTCTGGGAAGGATCAGATCTTTCCCAAAGAGGATTAGGTCATGGTCTGGCTTTGTGTTCTGAGCTTAGTCTCTCCAATTTCTAGATAATGATCCTTTGAAACTCTGTAGTAACAGCTTTAAGAGAGCTCGCTCCAGAAGATGGGAACTATTCAGTGGATTGCACTCGAGTTAGCAAAACCAAACAACAACAACAACAACAAAAAAACAACTAAAACAAAAATCTGTGTCATAAGGGGGAAGACTGGAAACATGAACTAGATAGAATAATGCACTTCGTTTTTCCTTGCCTTGAAGCTATAAGCTCGCCTCTAATCAAATCTTTTCTAATGTTGGTCAGTTCGGCCAAATAGCCAATCCAGAACCTCTGGATGTTCCCACCAGAGGAACTGTCCCACCTCAGGGCCTCTGCACATGCCATTCGATCTGGAAATCTTCACCCTTATACCCATCTCATATTCCTGGCTGGCTTCTGCTCGTCATTTATCTTTCAGTTAAAGTACCTCTCACATGCCTTTCCAGACTACTCAAACCACGGCAAGCATGCTGGTTTGAAGTTCCCCTTATATCCTACAGTTATATTATGGTGCTTCTTACAGGCAGGACAGAGCTCCTCCCCATCCCCAAGATGCCTATGCCCTAATCTGGACTTTAAGGGCATGATTAAGCTAAGCACATGAGATGAGAAAATTATCTGGAATTATACAGATGGCCTAATGTAGTCACTGATGTCCCTGTAAGTGAATAAAAGCAGGGACAGGGCAGGAAAGTCACAGTGAAGGAGCTGAAGATGCTGTGCTCTGGCTTTCAGATGGGGGGGGGGGGCAAGAGCCAAGAAATGCAGGTGGCCTCTAGGAGCTGGAAGACAAGAAAATGGAATTGTCCTTATAGCTTCCAGAAGACATGCTATTCTGTTGACAGTCTGATTTCAGAGCAGTGAAATTCATTTCAGGTTTCTGTTGTTCAGAATTCTGAGACAATTTTGTGTTGCTTTAAGCCACAGAATCACAGTAATTTTTACAAAGCAAGAGGAAACCAACACACCACTTACCCCTGTATCTGTTGTTCTCTTACTGTTCAACTGTAAGCTCTATAAAGTGCCAGCCCTGTCCTGCCTCCATATCCTGAGCACATGGTACAGTATGTAGCACTTGTAAGCACTGGATATGTAATTACAAATTGCTTATGCTCTAATCCCGAAATCTTACTCAGGGGCTCCTCATTACGATACACAGTAACCCCAAACAAAATACATATTCTTTCCTTCAAATATTTACTGAGTGTTTCTACTATATTCCAGGTGCAACACCAGACAATTGGATAGGACAGTGAACAAAATGGGCCTGCCTTTTCCCTTGATGAAGAGTGTAGGTAGCACTACCAGCAATCTAGGAGCATCCTTTTCTATCACATGGCTGTGCGCAGGTGTCCAAAACGATCAGGAGGTGGAGGTAGGGGTGACGGATATAAATCTTTGATGAAAAATCTCGTTTATACTTGTCATGTCATTTGCAAAAACAAACAGTGGATTTGTAATTGGAAGATGTACATAAGAAGGCTGTTTGGGCTGTGTTGTCGTGCAGCAGGTTAAGCTGCTGTTTCTGACACTGGCAACCTCTATCATACTGCCAGATCCAGTCTTGGCTACTTCACTTCTGAACCAGCTCCCTGCTCCTGTGCCTGGGAAGGCAGAGGATGAAGTGTGTGAGACACTGACCCACGTGGGAGAGACCCAGATGAACCTCCTGGCTGCTGGTTGTAACCATTTGGAGGATGAACCAGATGATGGAAGATTTCACTCTGTCTTTCCCTCTCTCTGCCAATCTGTCTTTCAAATAAATAAAAAAGAGAAGGTTCTAATTTCAAAAAGTTACTAGGAAGTTACCTGGATAAACAACAGATCAAAACAATTATTTTTTACTTTTTTATTTAATGGATGCATTTTTTCATAGATACAACTTTAGGAATATACTGGTTCTTTCCCCCATATCCCTCCCCCCCAACTCCCATCCCACCTCCTTCTCCCTCTCCCATCTTTTTCTTCATTATGGTTCATTTTTAGTTTGACTTTATATACAGAGGCCCAATTCCATGCTAAGCATAGACATCAACAACTTGCATCCATGCACACACACAACATATAGAGTACAGTTTGGAAACAAAATTTGCAGCTGATTCTCAGTACAACTCATTAGGGATGGAGGTTCTATATGGGGAGTGAGTGCACAGTGACTTCTGTCGTTCCTTTAACAATTAACACTATTTGTGATGTCAGTGATCACCCGAGGCTCTTGCCATGGGCTGCTGAGGCTATGGATGCCTTCTATGACCACAGACTCCATTCGTATTTGGACACGGCCATAAGCAAAGTGGATGTTCTCTCCTCCTTTCAGAGAAGAGTACATCCTCCTTTTATGGCCCTTTCTTTCCACTGAGGTCTCATTGAGATCCTCCATGTAGGATACTTTTTTGCCACAGTCTTGGCTTTCCATGCCTGAAATGCTCTCACAGGCCTTTCAGCCCAACCAGGAAGCTTCAAGGGTTGATTCTGAGGTCAGAATGCAAAACAATCTTTTTAAAAAGATTTACTTATTTATTTATTTTGACACTAAAGAGTTACAGAGACAGAGATCTTCCATTTCCTGGTTCAATTCCCACATGGCCACAATGGCCAGTGCGGGGCCAGGCCAAAGCCAGGAGCCAGGAGCTTCATCCAGGTCTCCCACGTGGGTGGCAGGGTCTCAAGCACTTGGGCTATCTTCTGCTGCTTTCCTAGGCACATTAGGTGGGAGCTGGATCAGAAGTGGAGCAGCTGAGACACGAACCAGCACTCCTGTGGGATGCTGGCATCCAGGTAGTGGCTTTACCCACTCTCACAATGCCAGTCTCTCAAACACTTTTGACCATTATACATAAATTCTACCATTTTCTCAGAAAGGAAAAGAAACTGGCACAAGTTAGGGATATCAAACTGGTAGAGACCAGATCCAGTAACAGGTTTGTTCTAAGTTCTCTCAGATCAAAACTTTATGTCATTGTTTTTCCTTTTTTATTTCTGTTAAATAAAAAGAATGACTAAAAGATATATAGGCTGGAAAAGTAATAGCATAATAGTAGTAAAAAGTATAAGTGTACTTTGTAAACAAAAAATAGGAGGATACACATTTGTATACAGACATGTGGGAAAACATAGTTCTTGTAATTTTGCGGAATGTGGAGGCCTCATTCTTAAAATAAAAGGTAATCTAAGAAAATATAGTGGGCTTCAGGTCTTTTAAACTATATTGCCTTTTGGTGAAGACATAAAGTTGTGCCATTACAATATAAACGTCTATGATAACATTAACACATAATGTAGTATGCTATGTATATTATGATGCATTAAATAGTATATAAGGGAAATTTTAAAAGGACTCCACTTGAGGAAGACTGTACGTGTAAAAGGTGCCGTAAAGGGAGACGAAACAAGCTGGTAGTGGCAGCAAGGTAGTGGGGGAGGGAATGTGGACAGTGTTTTTCTTGGCTCTTCAGCCCTGTGAGTTTGCCTTCCTTTGACAGAGTCCCAACAGCCCAGCCTGGCCCTGAAAGCTTAGTGTGTGCTCTACTGCCATCTGGCGGTCCAAACACAAACTGCAAAGATTTCAGGTCTTCAAATACAGAATGGTCTTACTGGAAAGTTATAGATTAATTCCTTCGTTTTACATAGTAAATATAGTATGGAAATCTATTTGTTTCATTTATACTTACCAACAAGTAAGTTTTTTTAATTTATTTGACAGGTAGACCTATAGACAGTGAGAGAGACAGAGAGAAAGGTCTTCCTTCCATTGGTTCACTCCCCAAATGGCTGCCAGGGCTGACGCTGCACTGATCTGAAGCCAGGAGCCAGGTGCTTCTTCCAGGTCTCCCATGCAGGTGCAGGGGCCCAAGCACTTGAGCCATCCTCTACTGCCCTCCCGGGCCACAGCAGAGAGCTGGACTGGAAGAGGAGCAACCAGGACAAGAACCCGGCGCCTACAAGTTAAGTTTTTTAATGTTGGCCATTTTTTTGTTTTGCCTTCTCATGATGACAAAATCGAACACTTTTCATACATGCTTAATGGTCATTTGAAAACTTCTTTTGAGGGATAGCTCCTTAAGCTTTTGTTCATTTTTTTCTATTGGGTGGTCTTTCTTCTCCATATTGATTTGATGAGTTCTTTGTTCTTGATAGGAATGCTTTGTCAAATGTTTGTAAATGTAAAGACCAATCTACTAAACTTTTCCCTTATGGTTCAGCTTTTTTGAGTCTTAAGAAGCCTAGCCTAAAGTCATAATATACTGTCTTATGTTACTTTTTTTTTTTTTTTTTTTTTACAGATAGAGTTAGAAGATAGAGAGAGAGACAGAAAGGTCTTCCTTCCGTTGGTTCACCCCCCAAATGGTCACCACGGCCGGAGCTACACCAATCTGAAGCCAGGAACCAGGTGCTTCTTCCTGGTTTCCTATGTGGGTGCAGGGGCCCAAGCACTTGGGCCATCCTCCACTGCCTTCCCAGGCCACAGCAGAGAGCTGGACCAGAAGAGGAGCAACCGGGACTAGAACCCCATGCCTATGTGGGATGCCAGTGCCACAGGCAGAGGATTAACCAAGTGAGCCATGGCGCCGGCCTCTATCTTTTAGAAGTTTTATCAAATAACCTTTCACATTTAGATCCACCAACTACCCAAAATTGATTTTTGTGTGTGACTCAGGGGTAATGATTCATTTTTTTCCCACTTGGATGTTCAATCAACTATTCTCAAAACACCCTTTCCTCAACTGCATTACACACCTTTCTATGTTCCCTGCGGATCTGCTTCTAAACTCCATTCTAAGGATCACTTGTTTATCCCTGGGTAATAGCCATGTATTTCTTCATAATAATAATTACAATAGAAGCAATAATTTAATTATATTGTTATGAAGCCATCAATCCCTCTTATAAAACAGGGAAATTTAATCACAACCTTACTAAATCAACCTGCTAAGAGGTGTAACCAGGCCAGTCTGGCTCAAAATTTGTGCATAACCAGTATCACTGGTATCTCTCTTATGAGTAATGCATTTATCTCCAAACCATATAATGCAGTTATGCAACAGGGAGCAGGAGTATCATCTCCTGATACATGGACCAACTATTCCAGGCCAACAGGACTGTGGAAGATCTCTTGCCCTTCTGCCCATTCATCCTCTCTGAGGTACAGAAGAGCTGATTTAAAAGTAACCTGGCGAATGCAGTGGAGGATGGCCCAAGTGCTTGTGCCCTGCACCCCATGGAAGACCAGGAGAAGCACCTGGCTCCTGCTAGCGGATCAGTGCGGTGTGCCGGCTGCAGCGTGCCGGCCGCAGCAGCCACTGGAGGGTGAACCAACGGCAAAAGGAAGACCTTTCTCTCTGTCTCTCTCTCTCACTGTCCACTCTGCCTGTCAAAAAAAAAAAAAAAAAAAGTAACCTGGCAAATTTGGCTAGATTAAGCTTACACATGATATAAAAGTGGCTTGATATAAAAACCTTAAATGATGTGACTCCTGTTTTCCTTTCAATTCTCATCTCCCTCCAACTATACATCTCATCTCCCTCAACTATACTGTTGTGCATTCTTTTATGATCAATCAGGTGCTACCACAAGGGAAGACACAGGAAAACACTTTTTTATGCTCACAGGTCTGAGAAGCAAGATGCACAGTGCACCATGTACGGTTACACTGGAAATCACCAATCGGAAGGAAGCGGTATGGGTTAGGGCTAAGGGGAAAGACCAGGCCTTTATTGGAGTGTCTTTTTGTTTTCCAAATTATCTTCTAAAATTTGTTTGAAAGGGTGGAAGAAAGAGAGAGACTGAGAGAGAGAGAGAGAAATATCTCCCATCTGCTGGTTCACTCCCCAAATGCCTTCAAGAGCCAAGGCTGGGCTAGGCCAAAACTGGGAGCTGAGAACTCAATCCATGTCTCTCATGTAAGTGGTTGGGATTCAACCACCTGAGCCATCAGTTACTTCCCACAATGTGCATTAGCAGGAAGCTGGAATCTGGAGTGGACCTGGGACTCAAACTCAGGCACTTTGATACAGGATGTGGGTGTCCCAAGCAACATCTTAACCACTACGACAAATGTCCACCCCCTTTTATTGGCGTGTCTCAGGAAAAGGAAAGGCACGGTGAAGTGAACAGTTAAGGACTGCCTGAAATGAATAACTGAGTTCTGATCTGTGTGGGTGGCCCCTAGTTGCTGAGTACCTGGCCCTGGGATGATTAAAGCAGAGGAATATTGCCTTTTAGGGTGTGCATGACAGATAGAGGAGGGATGAACAAGGGTTGACTAATTTATACATCAAAGGCATGCTCCCACCTGACCCTTTTGCCATTTCCAAGAACTGGCTAACCTCAGGAGGGGCATTCTCACTTCAATCAGGACAGTTAAGATACCAAAACATAATATGCAGAAAATTTAAAATATAAATGACATGGTGCCAGCGCTGTGGTGCAGCAGGTTAAAGCACTGGCCTGAAGCGCCGGCATCCCATATTGGCGCTGACTCTAATCCTGGCTGCTCCTCTTCTGATCCAGTTCCCTGCTATGGCCTGGGATAGCAGTAGAAGATGGCCCAAGTCCTTGGGCCCCTGTACCCATGTGGGAGACCTGGAGGAAGCTCCTGGCTCCTGGCTTTGGATCGGCACAGTTCCAGCCGTTGTGGCTACCTGGGGAGTAAACCAGCGGATGGAAGACCTCTCTCTCTGTCTCTCTCTCTGTAACTCTGTCTTTCAAATAAATAAAATAAATCTTAAAAAATATAAACAACACATGTAGTCTGAATTCAAACTACCCCAAAATGCTAAACGCATCCTCATCTCCGAGCACATATTATTCCTTGCTTTGGCTGCACTTGTTTTATCTTTAAATCTCAGAACAAGGTCTAAGGTCTCTGAGGTCAAAGCCCTGATGACACAGATGCAGATAAGATCCTCTCTGTCACAGCAGCCATTTCTACTGGTTAATATCCCTGTTTCTTTTACTAAACTGAAGACCCTTCTGAGGGGCTGGGGAGCGGGAAGAGGTAGGAGCAGTGCTTGAATGACTGAATGCAGAAGCCAATGAAGGCAATCTTCTCTTCCAAGGACAGTATCCACTCTTGTCATTTTATCCACTCTGCACCATGAACCACAACTGCAACATGGAGTGGTGGTGGCTCCTTTCTTGCATCCCTTCATTGCACAGCTGTGATCTCTGCAAGATCTCTTCCTGGCAAGGCTAGGGTGGCTAAGAAAGAAGATGGCTAGAACTTTGATAGGTAGGTTACTGAGATCAGCAATTCTGAATACTCTTCAATGTACATAATCAGCAGGCAGTCAGGATAGTAGTACCAGAGAAATAAGCATTTATAAATCCCTCATAACAAAGATTCTGGTCTACAGAAGTATTTTAGTGTTTACTTATCTATTCTTATTCATTTGAAAGGCGGAGAGACAGATCTTTTTCCACTGGTTCACTCCCCAAATGGTTACAACAGCCAGGGCTGGGACAGGTAGAAACCACAATCAGGAACTCCATCAAGAATCCCACAATGGCTGGCGCCGTGGCTCAACAGGCTAATCCTCCGCCTAGCGGCGCCGGCACACCGGGTTCTAGTCCCGGTCGGGGCGCTGGATTCTGTCCTGGTTGCCCCTCTTCCAGGCCAGCCCTCTGCTGTGGCCCAGGAGTGCAGTGGAGGATGGCCCAAGTGCTTGGGCCCTGCACCCCATGGGAGACCAGGAAAAAGCACCTAGCACCTGGCTCCTGCCATCGGATGAGCGCGGTGCGCCGGCCGCAGTGCACCGACTGCGGCAGCCATTGGAGGGTGAACCAACGGCAAAGGAAGACTTTTCTCTCTGTCTCTCTCACTGTCCACTCTGCCTGTCAAAAAAAAAAAAAAAAAAGAAAAAGAAAAAGAAAAAAAATAATAATTAAAAAAAAAAAAAGAATCCCACTTGGGTAGCAGGGATCTAAGCATTGAGTCATCATCTGTTGTCTCCTAAGGGTGTGTGCATTAACAAGAATGTTGAATGGAAGTGGAGGTGGGACTCAAACCCAGGCAGTCTGGCATGGAAACAGTGGCTTAAACCACTGAGCCACAACTTCCAGCCTGTGCATTTCTAAGGAGGCTACAAAGCAAAGTACACAGCAGCTTAAAAGCAAGCTCTCTAGGGTTTGCTTCATTATGAAATGAAGAAGAGACTGATCAAATGTTTCTAGGTAATCAGTAAAATTAAGGAAACTAACATGCAAAAGGAAGTAACTAGGTAGAAAAGAAATACACAGAGGATAATGGACCTCCTGGAAAATTATGTACCCGGTCATAAAATTTAAATTGCGGCTATTTGTGGGGTTGATGTTGTTAAACTGCTGCTTGCAATGCTGACATCCTTTATCAGAGTGCTGGTTTGAGACCTAGCTGCTCTGCTTCCGATCCAGATTCCTACAACATGCCTGGGAGGGCAGTTAAAGATGGTTCAAATACTTGGGCCCCTATCACCCACATGGGAGATCCGGATTGAGTTCCAGGCTCATGGCTCTATCCTGGCCGAGGTCTAGCCATTGCAGCCATCTGGGGAGTGATGGAGCAGATGGAAGATGTCTTTCTCTCTGCTGCCCCTACTCTGTCATTCTCTCAAATAAACAAAATAAATCTTCAAAAATAATTGTGGCAAAGTGAACCAAAAAAAGCCAATACTGTATGAAAATCTGCATGTGTTTATCTGAATAATAAAAGTAGTATTGTACATACTTATCTAGGATGATTTTTCAAGTATTTTGTTTCAATTTATCAGCAAGTAAGCCAATTGATCCTATATTTTGAAATTTACCATTTGAAAACATTTGCACTAATATTAACTTCTCATATGTGGACTGAGGGTTGAATTTCTTTCATATGCTTCCGAGGAGGGTGTTTTAAAAATCTACGCCAGTACATCTACTTATCTCTGTAGCTTTCTTTCTTTCTTTATTTATTTGAAAGGCAGAGTTACAGAGAGGCAGAGGCACAGAGAGAGAGAGGTCTTCCATCGGCTGATTCACTACCCAAATGGCCACAACAGCTGGAGCTGTGCCAATCCAAAGCCAGGAGCCAGGAGCTTCTTTCAGTTCTCCCACACAGGTGCACTGGTCCAAAGACTTGGGCCATCTTCTACTGCTTTCCCAGGCCATAGCAGAGAGCTAGATCGGAAGTAGCGCAGCTGGGACTTGAGCAGTGCCCATATGGGAATGGGATACCAGCGCTGCAGACTGGGGTTTTAACCTGCTGCACCACAGTGCTGGCCCTTCTCTGTAGCTTTTATAAAACTATTCCTTTACAAAATCAAATTTCAAAGACTTATTAGCCCTCTCTCTTTTTCCTTAGTCATTCTTAAGAGTCAGGGAGGCCAGCGCCGCGGCTCAACAGGCTAATCCTCTGCCTTGCGGCGCTGGCACACCGGGTTCTAGTCCCGGTTGGGGCACCGGATTCTGTCCCGGTTGCCCCTCTTCCAGGCCAGCTCTCTGCTGTGGCCAGGGAGTGCAGTGGAGGATGGCCCAAGTGCTTGGGCCCTGCACCCCATGGGAGACTAGGAGAAGCACCTGGTTCCTGCCATCAGATCAGCGCTGCGCGCCGGCCGCGGCGGCCATGGGAGGGTGAAGCAACAGCAAAGGAAGACCTTTCTCTCTGTCTCTCTCACTATCCACTCTGCCTGTCAAAAAAATTTTTTAAAATTAAAAAAAAAAAAAAGATTCAGGGAAAAGTGAAAGATTCAATGCTGGCAACAGCTGGAGACTAATAGAACTATATTCCTAAATGCTTGTTCATGAATTATATATTCATCAAACTGGAAACTGAAACACCAAATGGTTTATTACATATTTACAATTTAAAAGTAAAAATAATACTTACATAGGGTGGCATTTAAGTATTTATACATAATTAACACAGAAAGCAGTAAGAAATGTTGGTTTAGGGGTTGATGGCCATTACACTTCAAATATGAGGGCCTTTAAAGTACATGGTATACAATGAAAAAAACATTAAAAAGTATAACGAAGAAATATGGAACATTAGCTACGTCCCTCAGAATACAAGCATGCTCATCTGCAGAGCTAAGTTTGCTTTCAATAAATCACCTTGTCAACTTGACACGATAAATTTAGTTTGTTATTTATAATTTTTAACATAATTGAAGAGCAAAGCTTTGGAGCAGTACCTTTAAAAGATTAAGTAATTAAAAATGCATATAAAACCACATTGGGAAAAATATCCTACATTATAGCTTAATAAATATAAACTACATTAGAGATGTAAATATACCTTGTGGAAAAATTATGCTAATCATATAGGCATACAAAAGAATGAACAGTTACCATTACACGAGATGCATGCTAATCCAATAGTGCATTAGTTCACTGTCAAGCAGGGTAAACAACTGAATTAGCAGTAATATAATTGAAATCTATAGAAACTTGAAAATATCTTTCAATATTTAACCACAAATTTATAAAACATAAAATACTAAACTGAAAATTAGTCTTGAACGTGGAATCAAATAATTTTGTCAATGAGAGAAAATACAGGCAAGCCATAGTTTACAAAATGACCTAGAGAGACAAACGATGGGGATTGTTTTGATTATTATTAAAAAATGTTATGCAGAACACAATGTTTTTTGGCTTTATTGTCAGTGCTTATTTATTAGAGAATTATATTCCAAAACTATTGAGAAAATGATATTTTTCATCATATCATATATTTACAAGTTATAAAAATAAATGTGCAGATAAAAATGAATAAAAACAAAATAATCTATATTACAAGTGTTAAAAAACATGACAAACTAACCTGATACCATGACATTTTTTTTTGCCATGATTATGTTGTCTTTATCTGTTCAATAAATTAAATCAGAAATCTTTGATCCACCAGTGTTTTAGCTGCCAAATTCTTTTGTCCTATTGTATTACGGATAAATCTAAATATCTGGAAAATTAAAACAATTCAGAATGAAAATAAACATATGAATTCAATTAAATAAGAGCATCAATTAACATATCTAAATTAAGCTAGATAATTCTCTCAACTATTTATTTTCATGTATTAGACATCTCAATTTCATGGTGATACACAAAATTAATCAAGGTAGTACATGTTCTTATTTAGAATATATTTTATCAATTAATAAAACAAGGCCTTCATGTTCACAGGAATACACTTGTACATCTTCTGAAAGGCAACTTTTATAACTCTAAAAGGTATGGGAATATCAAAAGAATTTACTTGCTACAGGCAGATTTTGTTCATAATTCTAGACCTCTATTAAGGACTAATAAATTACATTTTACTGACTCATATACTTCCTTGATAAAGTAGAGAGAATTTGGGTTATAATTAATAACATTTTAACAATCATGGATTTACCATTTCTTAAAGCCTCCATTTCAGAGATTTTATCCATGAGGTTGTTTGTTATCCACACATGCTGGGGATGTATGAGAGCTAAAGGGGCTTTTTTTGCATATTGAGCTGAGCTAGAAGGTGAATGGGACTGTGAATATTGTTCATTTTTGGCATTTAGCAGAGTAGTAGTTCAGAGTTCTTCTTCTAGATTCCTTTCACATTTGTTTAAGCAACTCAGGCCCTCCACTATACCTCTATTTCATTTACCCTCAAGGGCAAAGTATGGAATGCAGTTGGTTGAACTTCTTTGTTAGCTTTACAAATTCCTAGTGAGAGTAGACAGTCATTCTCTTACAAAAATAATTATCTATTTCCAAATTATTTCCTTTTAAAGAAAACCAGAAAAATCTTAAAAATTTACCTCTTGTTGTAGGTATGTAAGGAAGGCTGCTAAAACAAAATTTTGGCAAGCCAAGTCCACAATACAGAAGAACAGCAGATCAAAAATAAGAAGAGTGGCTTCATTTCCATAGTACAGAACACTGCTGAAAGAATAACCTTCATCTATTAAAAAAACACAATTTTTAAGATATAAATTTAAAAGTATCATGAATCTGTGATAAATTTCTGGTGATAAAATTTGTGTATTTAAAAACAACATATTAGAAATATGGTTCACCTAAAAATAAACAAAAGGTGTTAAGACTTGCTAATCTAAAAGGTTAGTCACACAACTCATAAAAAGTAGTTTTAACGTTTGGACCAAGGGTTAGTAATTGCTAAGATTTCAGAGAGGGGTGTGTGTGTGTGTGTGTGTGTGTGTATGGTGTGTATAGTCAATGTTTTTCAAAGGCCAGTTAATGAATATCCTTTTATTTTTTTATAGAACAGATACATTACCCTTAGAAAACTTGTCTAAGATAGAGTAAGTTAAAAATAAAACAAAACAGATCAAAACCAGCAAGGTGAAGAATAGTGCACAGTGTTCTAGAATTTCTGTCTTTAGTAGTACCCAAAGATTTTTCTCTAAGATCTCTTCTAACTTCAAAATGGATTGGTTGTTTCTGGGATACAAAGACTGTTTTAAAAAAATTAAGATGAGGGGGTCGGCACTGTGGCGTAGCAGGTAAAGCCACTGCCTGCAGTGCTGGTATCCCATATGGGCACCGGTTTGAGCCCCGGCTGCTCTGCTTCCAATCCAGCTCTCTGCTATGGCCTGGGAAAGCCGTGGAAGACGGCCCAAGTCTTTGGGCCCCTGCACCTGCGTGGGAGACCTGGAGGCAGCTCCTGGCTCCTGGCTTCAGATTGGCGCAGCTCTGGCCATTGCAGCCAACTGGGGAGTGATCCAGCAGATGGAAGACCTCTCTCTCTTTCTCTCTGCCTTTCCTTCTCTCTGTGTGTAACTCTTTCAAGTAAATAATAAATGAATATTTATTAAAAAACTATCATGAAAGCTATACATTATTTCACTAAAAAACAAAGAAAAACACACATCCAAATCCTGCGAACAATTTCAGGGGGGGCCACAGAACCACTGAAGCTGCTCATGAATACTTAGTTGGGACCTGTGTTATACAAGGGGATGTCTGGGGTACTCATAATGCTCTTTCTTGATCAGGGTGCTAGGCACAAGGGGTACATTCAGTTTGTGAAAAGTTACTGACTTGTAAGCTCTATCCTTACAAAATATACACTTCTGTATGTGTAATTTGTATGTGTGTGTGTGTATTAAAATTCAAAATATAAATCTTTCTTATATGCTTTCCCTGGGTGATCTAACACTGCTCCAGTAATGACTTTCTATAACGGTGACTTCCCCAGTTTATTGTATGCCTTCACTTTGTCCTAAGATCTAGTTCTTTATATTTGATGCCTTACTGGACACCTCTCCCTGGATGTCCCAGAGGTACCTTAAGATCTAACATATTCAAAACTAAATTCATCCCCTTGCCCTCAAAACTGTTCCTCCATTGGCATTCCCTGTTTTAGTGAATGGTGCCACTTAGTCACCAATTTAGTCACATGAGCTGGAAATCTGGATAATTTCTGACTATTCTCTTTCTACTATATTTTCCCCCTTAACCTCTCTAGTAAACCTTTCTTCTATATTCCCATTGCAAATACCTTAGTTTATATTCTCATCATCTTGTGATGAAGACAGAGGGGAAAAAAAAAAAAACTGTTAGAAGGAGAAGGAAGATGGGAAGAAAAGGAAGAACACAGGAAGATGAAAAGAAACAAGGTAGAAAAGAAGGAGATGGCTATACTAGAAATAGCAACACCACCCCATTTCTGGGTACCTATCTGAAAACAGGTAATCTATTAGGCTCTTAATACAGGATAACCCTACAAAAATCTTTAGAGGGTAATATCTAATTTTTCAAAGAGGCCAGTAAGGTTCTGAAAGATCAGCAACTTTTTCAAGTTTACAAAGCAAGTAAATTAAGTAGAGTCAGGGTTTGAATTCAAGAATAAAAGCCTCTGAAAGTTATATTCTTAATGACTTTGACTCAGATATATTCTTGTAATCTTGGAAACCTTTAATTCAATCTACCCTAGAGCCAGAGTAATTCTTTCAACTTACAAGTTAAATCTATTTAGCACTTTTCAATGATATCCACATTCATTAATAAGTTTCCAAATTTTCTGATTATGTATTCCTATCAGAAAAAAGTGTTGAGTATATACTAAAATAGATGTATTTTATTAATTACTTTTCTATTTATTACAAATAGACATTTAAATATTTAAATATTTTCTTCTCATATTTTCATGGACCAACATATGCACATATGCATATTTTGTGGTAGAAAACTTTTTTTTTTTTTAACAACTGGACTATAGAATAGAGAAACTCTTTAGGGTGTTAGACAAGACCTTTGGGATTTGGTCTCTGCCTTTTTTTCTTTCATACTCTCTCTGTCCCACTTAATACCAGATTTAATCATAAAGT
The DNA here is from genome assembly GCA_949820135.1 of Sylvilagus floridanus. NCBI lineage: Eukaryota > Metazoa > Chordata > Mammalia > Lagomorpha > Leporidae > Sylvilagus > Sylvilagus floridanus. Next base: position 120,944,673 of record OX463241.1, on the reverse strand, counting down.
TCATAGCATAATGCACGCTGCACACTTTTTCTGTCCTTGGCATAACCTGTGCTAGCACACACTTCTCTCCAGGCATCACTCCATTTACTTATTCACATGCCTGTCTTTCATAGTCTACTAAACCAAATGCCCGATGGACGGCTACGGGCTAGGTACCCTAGGCCTGGCATTGGCATCACATCAGGCACACAATAACACAATGGATAAATGATATCTAGGCCAGAACAGTGGTTATATCATTTCCACTCTTACCAACACACAGAACTAATTATCACACAAGTCACACATATATTGACTTTTTAAAGATAATAAACCAAGTTTAATTACTATTTCTCTCATAGTATCAGTGATTTTTAAGAAATCAGATACAATAAAAATTAGATGTTAAAGAATAATCACAAATGTTACTATTCTTTAAATGTTTCATAGGGGCCGGTGCTGTGGCGCAGCAGGTTAAAGCCTTGGCCTGAAGCACCAGCATCCCATATTAGAGCCAGTTCTAGACCCGGCTCCTCTTCTAATCCAGGTCTATGGTGTGGCCTGGGAAAGCAATAGAAGACAGCCCAAGTCCTTGGGTTCCTGCACTCATGTGGGAGACCCAGAAGATGCTCCTGCTCCTGACTTTGGATTGGCTCAGCTCCAGCCATTGCGGCCATCTGGGGATGAACCAGCAGATGGAAGACCTCTTTCTCTGTCTCTACCCCTCTCTGTCTATCTTTCAAATAAATAAAATAAATCTTTTAAAAAAATAAATGTTTCATAAGTTTTCCACTGAATAAATGTTCCAATAAAATTTTGAATTTTGTGTTATTTATTTTACTGTCTCATCCACGGATATTGTTGATTCTGAAATTCAACGTTTTGCTTTCTTACAGAATCTTTTATGTATTTATTTTCTGCTACTTGGCATAATAAGATAAAATATAGGAAACTACAATTCCATTAGGTAAGCTGAATTCATTATGTTTACTTTGTTTCGATATAAAATTGTAAATCAAATGATAATAACTACAAGTACTGTTTTTTTCAACTTTGAAAACAGTAATGAAATTCAGCAAGGGTTTTAAAGGATACCATTGTAAAAGATGCTTTTTTCCATTGGTTCCATGAACTCCATTCCAAGAATTCTTTCAAGAAGCAACTTATCTTTTATAAAGTAATCCATTTCTTTATGAACCTAACATAAAAAGAGAATAATTTCAAAAACAGTGAAATATATGCTAATTAATATAAAATCAAAAGGAGGGAAAATGAAAAATGAATCACACACAAAGATTTGTTCCTCAAAAAGATTAATTTACCACACTGAGATTTATAACAAAATTCAGCAGTGTTTTAAATTCCAAATGCCCTTAGTAGTGTTTAGGTCTGGACAGACTGAAAATCAAAACAAGCTTTCTAGGAATATAATCCTAGCATAACATAAGGATTTCAATAATGAATAATACCATAGTATTTTGGTAACCTGTTAACAAAATTTCAATATAGGCATATTTTAAGAAAGTTATCATATTAAAAGACAATATACACTCTCATTTTACTTCTAAATAACTCAATTATATTCCTAAGGCATAACTGTTAATGGTCAGAAATATGTTTCTATGTATTAAATCTGACAAGACAAAAAAAATGAGGGTTCTAAATCTACATATTTGGATAAGTGACATTCCAATCTCACTTTTTAAACTGCATTTAATCACAGCTTAAATATAAATGTGGACATACTTACATGATCAATGAAAGAGCCAAGAAACTTATTCATTGTATGATATGCTTTTATACTCTGCTCAAAAGTACTAGCTGATGAACTCAATAGTCTAGCAGGGCCATTTTTCTAATGTAAAAAGAGAAATGAATAAATGTGACACATTTTGTTTTTTAAATGGCATTAAATATAGGCAAAATTTATCTGAACTGTACTTTATACAAACCCTTGTCAGTGTTTCATGAATCCTGTCATAATGTTGTCTCATCTGGCTAGAAATTGCAATCTGAAAAGTCTGACCATCTGTGTTGGGTACCAAACCTCTTTGGCTACACAAATTTTCCTGAAAAGTTAAAAGATTTATATTAAGACCAAAGTTACAAACAATTACCTATCTCAAGAAGAAAATGCACCTTCCTTTTAGTTGGCACCATACATCCCATTACATGCATTACAGAAGTCTAGCGAAAGTGACTAAAACTAGATTTGAGAGAAAGAGTCTAACTTTATCCAAGCTTACCATTCCCCTTCAAATTTTATTCATTTCTATTTTATTCTAAATCATACTACCTTACTTTACTTAAAATAAATTAAAAAATTAAAAACTAAATTTATTGTAAATTGATATTCTTAGCTTTCCTTATAATTAACCTTATTGCTCTTCAATATATGCCAAAAAGCATAGTCTTAGAATTAACTAGTCTTATAACTGTAAAATTTTTGTTGTTTTTCAAACATTTTTAAAATACTTCCTTTATTTCAACAAAAGGTAATGATGGTAAGACCGGAGTTCAAGTTATAGACCAGATATCCATTTCAGGCCTCCCTGACAAGGCAAAAATCCTAACAAACCTGCACAATTCCCCACCTAATCATCTAGTCAATTAACATTGAGGCATCATGGTTCAGTATAGTTTTCTTATCTCCATAAAGCCAATTCACCTACATTAGGGCTTAATATTCTCTTTTGTCTAAATCTAACCTGCAAACACAATATAGCAGTTGGTTTTCTATATACTTAAAAGGGAGAACACGCATAACAAATTGTCCTATTTAAAAAAGTGACAAGATGGGGGAAAAGATGTTTAACCTAGTAATTAAGACAATGGTTAAGAACCTGTGTTCCATATTTGGAGTACCAGAGTTTGATAGCCAGCTCTAGTTCCTGGCTCTAGCTTCCTGCTAATGCAGATCTTGGGAAGCAGTACTGATGGCTCATCCCTGTTGCCCATGCAGGAGAACTTGATTGAGTTCCTGGCTCCTGCCTTTGGCAAAGCCCAGTGCCAGCTGCTGTGGCCAGTTGGGGAATGAACCAGCAGATGGGACCTCTTTTTCTATCTATCTTTGTCTCTGAAATAAAAATCTCAAATATTTTTTCTTAATTAAAAACACTCCATTCTACTGTGGAAAATTTATAAAATATGAAGTACAAAAAAAGAAAAGAAACAAAAGTCACCTATAATCTCAACATGGAGAGACTGAAATATTTTTTTAAAGATTTATTTTATTTATATGAAAGACAGAGTTACAGAGAGAGCTAGAGACAGAGAGAGAAGTCTTCCACCCACTGGTTCACTCCCCAGATGGCTGCAACAGCCCGAGCTGCGCTGATCTGAAGCCAGGAGCCAGGAGCTTCTTCCAGGTCTCCCACATGGGTGCAGGGGCCCAAGGACCCGGGCCATCTTCCACTGCTATCCCAGGTCACAGCAGAGAGTAGGATTGGAAGAGGAGCAGCCAGACTAGAACCGGCACCCATATGGGATGCTGGTGCTGTAGGCCAGGGCCTTAACCCACAGTGCCATAGCACTGCCCCTGAGATTGAAATATTTTTTTTTTTTACTTTTTTTTTGTTTTTTTATTTTTTCCCCCCCACAACCTCCCTCCCTCCCCCTACCCTCCCCTCTCCCGCTCCCTCCCGCCCTCCGCCCACATCAAGACTCATTTTCAATTCACTTTATACACAGAAGATCAATTTAGTACATATTACATAAAGATTTCAATGGTTTGCCCTCGCATAGAGACACAAAATGATAATACTGTTGGAGTGCTAGTTATAGTATTAATTCACAATGTACAGCACATTAAGGACAGAGATCCTACATGATTTTTTTTTTAAAAATTGATTAATTGTCTATGCAATTTCCAGTTTAACACCAAGATTTTTTAATCATTTGCAATTATCTTTATATAAAGAAGATCGATTCAATATATACTATGTAAAGATTTCACCAGTTTGCACCCACTCAGAAACACAAAGTGCAAAAATACTGTTTCAGTACTAGTAATAGCATTATTTCACATTGGATAACACATTAAGGACAGATCCCTCATGAGACGTAAGTACACAGTGACTCCTGATGTTGATTTAACAATTTGACACTCTTGTTTATGGCGTCAGTAATCTCCCTAGGCTCTGGTCATGAGTTGCCGAGGCTGTGGAAGCCTTTAGGGTTCGCCGACTTCGATCTTATTCCGACAGGGTCATAGTCAAAGTGGAAGTTCTCTCCTCCCTTCAGAGAAAGGTACCTCCTTCTTTGATGGCCCCGTTCTTTCCACTGGGATCTCACTCGCAGAGATCTTTCATTTAGGTCTTCTGTTTTTTCCAGAATGTCTTGGCTTTCCATGCCTAAACTATTCTCATGGGCTCTTGAGCCAGATCTGAATGCCTTAAGGACTGATTCTGAGGCCAGAGTGCTATTTAGGACATCTGCCATTCTATGAGTCTGCTGTGTATCCTGCTTCCCATGTTGGATCATTCTCTCCCTTTTTCATTCTATCAGTTAGTATTAGCAGACACTAGTCTTGCTTGTGCGATCCCTTTGACTCTTAGACCTATCAGTGTGATCAATTGTGAGCTGAAATTGATCACTTGGACTAATGAGATGGCCTTGGTACATGCCACCTTGATGGGATTGTATTGGAATCCCCTGGCACAATTCTAACTCCATCATTTGTATAATGTAATACTTTATCCATGGTAGTTATTTTTTTTTTTTTATCCTAGTACTAGTGGTTGAACTCTGTAATTAACACACAATTATTCTTAGGTGTTCAAATTTTAACTGAAAAGTGATCTCTGTGAAATATAAGAGTGGGAATAAGAGAGGGAGGAGATGTAAAATTTGGGAGATTGAAATATTTTAAGAAATTTCATTTCTAGGCATAAAATTGGTATCAATTAATTCCTCTTTCAGTTATTTTATCCTGGGTAACTTCTCATGTTATTTAATATTCTAAAATATGATTTTTAAATATACTTAAGAATTCATTATAAAAGTAAACTTATTTAATATTCTCCAATTTTTGCATATTTTCTTCTCTGACAAATAACCTATAATAAAGACTGTGAATCTAATTAGCTGTTCATACTGTCAACTTTTCCTTGAGTTAAATTCATAAAGTTGGGGCCAGTGCTGTGACACAGTGGGTAAAGGTGCCATCTGCAGTGCCAGTATCCCATATGGGTGCTGGTTTGAGTCCTGGCTGCTCTACTTCTGTTCCAGCTCTCTGCTGTAGCCTGGGAAAGTGGCAGAAGATGGCCCAAGTCCTTGGACCCCTGCACCTGCATGGGAGACCAAAAAGAAACTCCAAGACCCTGGCTTTGGATCAGCCCAGCTCCGGCTGTTGCAGTCATTTGAGGAGTGAACCAGCAGATAGAAGATCTTTCTCTCTGTACCTCTGCCTCTGTAACGCTGCCTTTCAAATAAATAAACAAATCTTTTAAAAAAACTTTCATAAAGTAATTGTAAAACAATTATAAATGATTATGGTATATACTGCTCAAATGTGTTCCAGAAGGTTTGCAGATTTGTCTTGACAACAACAGTTTTGTGGCTGCCCATTTCACTTGATGCTTTTAAATATTAATTTTTAAAGTTTGTTAATTTGAAGGAGAAAACTATTTTATATTCAGTTATTTGATTACAAGTTAAAATTGTATTAGAGGTCTCCTACTTTCTTTTCTTTCATTATTTTTTATAGTTTATTTAAAAATATTCTAGTCATTTTACCATTGTGATTTTAATTTAGGGTTTTTATTATTGATTCATAACTTTTGATAGTATTAACATCTCTCTTCTACTTCTTTTGTCATTTTACCCTAATTTGCTATATTTTATTTAACTGACATGTAAATGTACTATATTAATAAGGCAATACCAATTACTATTCCATTTTTGTTTTCATTATTTAATTTTAACATTTTAATTAAGGTATACAAATTTAATATATACAGATTTAAGAACATACTGATACTTTCCACCCTACCATCCTTCCTGTCCATGCTCCTACTCTTCTTCCCCCTCCCTCTCCTATTCCCACTCTTAATTTTTACAAAGATCATTTTCAGTTTACTAAATATTTGTAAGATTAATCCTACACTAAGAGTTCAACAAATAGTATGAAGGAAAAAAACACTGTTCTTCAATAGTACACACAAGGGCTATAAATAATCATCGACTCTTAAAATGTAAATTTTACTTCAATACATGACATTTTAGCACTCAATTAGTTACCACAGATCAGGGAGAACATACGATATCTGTCTTTTTGGGACTGGCTTATTTCACTAAGTATACTGGTTTCTACTTGCATCCATTTTGTTGTAAAAGACAAGATCTCGTGGTTTTTTGTCTTTTTAATTGCTGAGTAGTATTCCCTAGTGTATATACCATAATTTCTTTATCTAGTCATTAGCTGATGGACATTTTGGGTTGATTCCATATCTTAGCTATTGTGAATTGAGCTGCAAAAAACATGGGGGCACAGATAACTCTTTCAGATGCTGATTTAATTGTTTGGGTAAATTCCCAGGAGTGGGACTGCTGGGTCATATGGTAGGTCTATTTTCAGATTTCTGAGGTATCCATCTCCACAGTGGTTGCACCAGTTTACATTCTCACCAACAGTAGACCAGGATTTTACTTGACTGATATGTAAATGTACTATAGTAACAAGGTAATACCAATTAATATTCTATTTTTGATGCTTTCTACTCTTTACTGCTTAGAATGTACTCCCTACTCTTTTCTAGGTGTTTATGATTTCATTTTTTTTACATTTAAGTTTTTAATCTCAGCGTAATTTCTAACAGCTAACCAAGTGATTCAATTCAGTGTACTAAACAAATTCTCTGAGATACTATTTTTGGTATTTCTCCTTTTTAAAAAAGATTTATTTCTTTATTTGAAAGACAGTTACTCTTCAAATGGCTGTAAAGGCTGGGGCTGGGCCATGCCAAAGCCTGGAGCCAGGAACTCCATCTGGGTCTCCTATGTGGATGGTAGCGGCCCAAGCACTGTGAACATCTGCTGCTGCTTTCCCAGGTACATTATCAGGGAACTGGATCAGAAGTGGAACAGCCAGGACTTGAGATGGTACTCCAATATGGGATGCTGGTGTTCCAAGCGGTGGCTCACCCTGCTGTACCACAAAGCCCAATCCCAGTATTTCTTCACTGATACATACCATGTATCAAATTCATAAGTCAGGGGCGGCTATGTGGCGCAGTAGGTTAATCCTCTGCCTACGGTGCCAGGATCCCATATGGGTGCCAATTCTAGTCCCGGCTGCTCCATTTCCAATCCAGCTCTCTGCTATGGCCTGGGAAAGCAGTAGAAGACGCCTCAAGTGCTTGGCCCCTGCACACATGTGGGAGACCAGGAAGAAGCACCTGGCTCCTAGCTTCAGATTAGCACAGCTCCAGCTGTTATGGCCATCTAGGGAGTGAACCAACGGAAGGAAGACCTTTCTCTCTGTCTCTCCCTCTCACTGTCTAACTCTATCTTTCAAATAAATCAATAAAATCTTTTTTTAAAAATTCATAAGTCAGAGTTATGGCCCTTTAAACACTAAATTCTCTTGGTTTTTTCATGTATTTTATTCTTTTAAAAATTTTATCCTGGAAGTTTTCAAATGTGCACACTAGAAAGAATAATAACCACTCATCGCACCCAGTTTCAAATATCACCAACTTTTTAGCAATTTTGTTTCATCTATCTTCCTAGGTTTCTTTTTTAAAAACTTTACTTATTTATTTTTATTCAAAAGGCAAAGGGACAGAGAAAAGATCTTCTATCCACACATGGGCTCACTCTCTAAACACCCACGGTAGGTAGGGTTGTGTCATTCTGAAGCCAGAAGCCTGGAATTGAATCTGGGTATCTCATGTAGATGGTGAGGACCCAACTTGAGCCATTATCTGCTGCCTCCTAGGGTGCACAGAAACAGGAACCTGGACTGGAAGTGGAGTAGTTAGGATTCAAACCAGGCATTCTGATATATGGTGTGGGCATCCCAAGTGGCATTTTAACTGCTGTTATAAACACCCACTCTTCTTAGAGTATTTCAAAATAAACTCCAGATCATGTCATTTTATATGTAAATATAAGAATATTTCCAAAAGCTCATAGGAAAATAAAATTAAGAAATAATTTTGGTGAAGAAAGTTCTGAAATCCATGAACAATTTTTTAAAAAAGACTTATTTATTTGAAAAGTAGAGTATCAGAGAGGGAAATCTTCCACCTGCTAGTTCACTCCCCAAATGGTCTTAACAACTGGGACTGGGTCAGGCCAAAGCCAGGAGCCTGGAACTCCATCCAGGTCTCCCCCATGTGTGGAAGGGGCCCAAGCACTTGGGATACCCACTGCTTTGCTAAGCACTTTGGATTGGAAGTGGAGTAGCCAGGACTTGAACAGGCACTCATATGGGACACTGGCATCATAGGCTGTAGCTTAACTCAGAGTGCTAAGACACCAGGCCCCATGCATAGTTTTTATCATATGCACTTTCCATGAACTTTCTGAAGACTCCTCATACTTCTGTATTTCTCTCTGCTAATGATTTAAAAATAATCATGATACAAACATAGCTAACAAAATCAATCATTCACTGATATAATTTAACATTTAGTCATTAAATATTCAGATTTTTTCTAAAGTTTTTTTTTCTTTTTTAAGAATTGGTTTGTGGGTCCGGTGTTGTGGCATAGTGGGTAAAGCCACAGCCTGCAAGGCTGGCATCCTATATGGGAACTGGTTCAAGACCTGGCTACTCCACTTATGATCCAGCTCTTTGCTCATGTTCCTGGGAAAGCAGCAGAGGATGGCTCAGGTCCTTCAGTCCCTGCACTACCTGGGAGATCTGGAAGAAGCTCCTGGCTCCTGGCTTTGGATTGGCATAGCTCCGGCCATTGCAGCCAATTGTGGAGTGAACCATTGGATGGAAGACCTCTCTCTCTCTCTCTCTCTCTCTGCTTCTCCTCTCTTTGTGTAATTCTTTCAAATAAATAAATCAGACAAAAAAAGTGACCAATAAGGATTTTAAAAATACACACACACACATTAAATATCAAACATTAAGAAAAGAGAACTCATCTCTTAAATAAAGACGTAAAATACATTCATACCGCTTCTCTTTTAAGATTCATATTCATTTCTTCCATGTTAGTATCTGCATGCCCATGTACTGATCTACCATGAATGTAATATCCAAAACATTTATGGGATAACACAAACACTGATATCTACAAAAAGAAAAGAGGACCAATGAACAGCTAATTTGCAGAACAATGAAACATTAAACTTTTCTTAAAATTGCTTCCTTTCTCCCAAAATAATGAAGAACGAATTCCTAAGAAATATATGAGGAGGATAGAAAGGTAATAAATGATAACAAAGAAGCAGACGGAAAGGAGAACGAAGCTATTTCCTAAGAAAGGAGACAATTTGATATATGAAAACATTTTCAGGGCCCATCATCTGAATGCACTATTTGGTAGTGCAGGAAATTCTTACTAAATAAATGCAAATAAAGATTAAAAATTAGGCAGTAAGTACTAAAACTTACAGCTCATTATAACCTCCTCTGGAATTAACAATCAGCAGAAAAATTAGTTTAAAATGCAATCACACCAAATCACTTTTAAAGCCTCTGTTAATGTACTTATGACCTTTAAAAAGGGAAAAATAGCAGTTGCAAGAAAAAGTCATAAAGTACTTACATTACTCATAGAGCATAAATCAACGAACTGTCGAATTTTATCCTCTACAAATCTCTCATAAAAGACAGCAAAGAACACGATCTGAAACATTAAGCCAAGTTCATACTTATCAACTTTTAAGATTTCAATTTTCTTTTACAGTCACAGTATAGCATTTTAATAAAAGAGAAGTTCCCAGTAAGAACACAGTGGCATCTTAACAGTTCCCCGGGGATAATATCCTACTTGTCATTTCTGACTCCTCTGTCAGAGGAAAGGAGGGTTTTGGGCTTGTATTAAGAATCACTGAGGGGCCGGCGCCGCGGCTCAGTAGGCTAATCCTCCGCCTAGCGGCGCCGGCACTCCAGGTTCTAGTCCCGGTCGGGGCGCCGGACTCTGTCCCGGCTGCCCCTCTTCCAGGCCAGCTCTCTGCTGTGTACAAAAATAACATGAAAGTACAAGAAGCTGGATTTAGGGAAATAAAAGAAACAAATGAGAAAGCTTGACTTTACTGGAATCAAAAAGAGTTTAGACAAATATGTAACTTTAAC
>OX463241.1:119081936-119129436 GCA_949820135.1 Sylvilagus floridanus | reverse complement strand
TCCTGTCATGCTCTTGCAGGCCAACTTGCCCCTGCTGCAGCGCGAGCTCCTTCACTGCGCAAGACTGGCCAAACAAAACCCTGCCCAGTACCTCGCCCAGCATGAACAGCTGCTTCTGGATGCCAGCACCACCTCACCTGTTGACTCCTCAGAGCTGCTTCTCGATGTGAACGAAAACGGGAAGAGGCGAACTCCAGACAGGTGAGGGGGAGGCGCTTGTGCTGACGATGAGACTGTTCCTCATCCCTGCATGGGAGAACCTGTTTCTTGTCATATTTGAACTGCTGGTCCACGTCTCTGACAGAATAGCAATCAGCCATTATGGCCAATTTGGGAACTGGCTGTGCTTGGGGTTTTTCACAGTTTTGAACCTCTGGCCTGTGTCAGTTCCACTTTTGTACAGGTTAATCTTTGCTGCTTGTAATATGAAAGCTTAAAAGTAAAGGTGACTGAATTGCAAGTGTGCAAATACCACTATTTCAGCTGTTAGACATAAGTCATTATTGAAATTTGCATTTCAACTTCACCACATATTTTACCCTTTAGTGTTATGAAATTTGCTGTTCCAAGTTTTCTTAAAATGTGATGATGGTTTTGAAAGCCGGCTTGTATGTGTTACTCAATAAACATAGTACAGTAGCTATTTGATGTTGATTCTGTATTAACTAAGAAAAAACTTCAGGGAAAGTAGATGAGCTGAGTGGAGATAAGAATTACATAACAGAGCTAATAGATGCTATTTTTAATAAACACTTTTATTTACCAGCCAATATTTCTTCTACAAGAAACTTTGCTTTCTTAAGTGAGAATTTCCAAGAAATGTGAAATAAATCCCTTTCTCTGTTAAGCCCTATGTTGTTGGTGACTAATACATACATATGAAGCTTCTTGTATACCTTGTTAAAATAATTTTCATGAGTGCCTCACCCTCATACATAGCTGCTTTCTGATATAGAAACATGAAGTCATATTTAGCAACATTTTCCTAATAGTGTTAGTGAAATGTGGAGAATCTTAAAAATGAAAGTATATGCAACATTTGTCCTGTACTTGGTTTTCTTTCTCTCCTTATCCATTCTCCTTTCTGCATTTCCTTGAGCCTGGGTGTCATAGCCAGTGAGAGGTTACCACTCTGGCACAGCTATGTTCCTGAGTCCTAGGTGCTTAGGCTCCCTAGAACTGCTCAGACACATTTGTCTGTGACTTAGTTACCCTTAAATGTATTAGCTGCTTTACAAATCAGAATATTAGTAAAAGCCCATTTACATTCAGTTGTAGATAGTTCTCCATTAGACAGTTTTTATGCTACAACCTCTGAAATTTTTCTTTTTGCATAGTCCCTGTTAATAGCTTAAAAAAGTCCTAAAGCAAAAGGTTAAATATTAGTCTACTTCTGGCTTACTGTGGACCTACCTACAATACAACTTTCTTATTCTTACCTGTCACATTACCTTGGGCATATTTAAGACTGAAAAGAGCATTTAGTTCGCAGTTGCATGAGTGACATGTCTCCATGAAGCTGAAAATGAAGAGGTGGCTCAAGATAGATGGTTTACATGCAAGTTCCTACCTGATCCCAACCCTTGAACCCTGCAGGAAATACTTTTGCATGCTGGTACTGAGATATTTTAGCTCCATGTTTCCAGGATAACATACTAAGAGAAATAGACTGGCTGGGAAATTGTGAAGAAGAAAATTTATTTGGGTGGGGGTGGGGTGGGAGTAAAACAAAGAAAGGTTATGATACCTATATGAGAGTAAAGATAATATTGGCGATATTGAAAATGAAAAAGGATCTACTCTGGATTTCTTAACTGCTAAATAACCATAACAAGGCATATGAAAACGTGTTTCATTCATTTCTCTGTATTCCCAGCCATCTTCCCACTGGTACTTCCCTAGTATTTCATTTTTGAATGTACCGTGACTTTAGACTTGCCTTGGACAATCCCGAGGTAAGCTCTGAGCAGTGTGTTAATGTTGCTGTGAAACTTCCTATTAAATTCCACAGATGCTCAGCATTCTTGCTCTGATAGCTGTGTGTGCCTGCATGTACATATTCAGTCAGGTACAAGTCTCCTAAAAGGAGTCTTCAGTCTCTTCTCAAGTCAGAATTTACATGGTTGATCTTTGGACGGAAAATTCTCTTTCAAGTAGAACCCTGAAGTATATGTTACAGTGGAAAGATGACAAATGGGTTTCCTTAGAGCTGGGAGGAAGGGTAATGAGAATATGTTGTGTAAATACATTTGTATCTTGTGGGAATTTGATCAGAGCCAAGAAAATATGGGCCTCTGCAGTATTTTTTTGCATATATTTCCCACATCTTGTTTGCATATGCATTTTCCTCTTCTCTGGTTATTTATCTGTACATCCAGATCTACTATATGAAGTTTTATAGAGGATGGCGCTGTCTGACAGCAGAGCTTTTTTTTTTGTTTTACTGAATGTTTTGTTGGTGCATATGGTCTGACATGGATGAGCAGCCACGGTGAGATTTTGGAGTCTATTAAACTGGCTCATTAAAAAGATCAATCTGTTTCTGTAATAACACTGGGAGCCATCAGTCACTAAAAGAGGGAAAAACTGACACCTGAGGAGAAAACACATTTTGGTAATTTGTTCATGACATGTCACGAACAAAAGAGCACTCTATATTCTGTTTACAACTTTGGGGGTTTCAGTTCTGTGACGATTGCTGAGCTAATGAACCAGACAGTCATCACGTGACTCAGGTATGGCTTTGGCACATCTAACCTCTCATCTTTAAATATACTTGTCACTGGTTATGATTTCTTTTTTTAAAACATTGTTATTTACAGAGAAATGATTAGGGAAGTCTAAGAAATCATTTTTTTTTCTTTTTCTGTATGGAATAGTGAAATGTTTTCTGCTTTCCTTTAAATATAGCTGTGGGAGGAGTTGCAGATCAATTGGACTGAATCTGTGGGTTTGTCATAAAATATTGCACAGCCTAAATTAGAAAAGACAATTTTGCTTTAAAAATCATTCTGTTTCCAAAACATTAGAGAAAGTAAATAGAAAACTCAAATTTCTACTCTTTATTATTATGTAGAAGCTTGACTTGTAGTAGATCTCTGTGTTTTCCATTCTGTGATGGGGGGTGTTGAAGAAGGGGTGGGAACATTTTCTGGAGCTGGTTAAGAGAAGTGAGCCACCTTCACAGAGACAGACTGGGCTTAGGAGCACTCCTTCAAACTGCTCACTGTGATGCTTGTAAAGATGTGAACACTTGCCTGTGGAGCACAGAGGGAAAGGAACAGTTGGGCAATGATTCATTTCCTTGAGATCTCAGAGTGGATGAATATTACTATGGTTTTAAAGAAGTACTAGTGTCATGCTAAGTTTCATTGCTATATTTCTTTCCTTACAGCTCTGATATCACAGCCTGTTGTTCTAATTTGCCTTTAATATTCTCTTTTCATCTGTTATGCCACTTCTTTGAATCAGAGGACTTTTCTTAAGAAATCAAACTGAATGACCTTTGGTTTTGCATGGGTTCTATTTTGTGTTTTTTCTCCTCCACTACTTTAAATGATTGCTGTTAAATATTAATCTCTTTCTTATATGCCATCATGTAATGTAATTATGCTCTACATCCCTCTATTTCTTTTAGACTTTTATTGCAGAGGCCATGTAGTAGGGTTAAAACGCATTTCCTCTTCCTCAGTATTACATATTTTTCTTAAAGACTTGCTTAGATTTTAAAATCCTATAATTCATCAACTAGGAAGGATCTTATGGATACACCAGGCCACTGCTTTTTCTTTATTCTTGAGGAATCTAAGAACTTGCCTAAAGTCACAAAGTTTTTTAGTGGAGAAATCAGCATTTTTACATACCTGAAATACTTCACTTGCACAAAATAGGTTTTAATGTGTACAGTTGAAAGAAGAGCTCAGCTAATAGTTGTTTTTTTCCTTGTTTTCCTCATTTATTTTTTATATAATTGCTGAAGTGGGTAAATGCAATAGCATAGTATTCTATAATTTTATAGAGCTTTTTAATGAAAGAATAGTCATAATTAACCAGGTTTCCTGGCCTAATGAGAAAGTTAGAACATCCTGAAGGTTAGAGCGTCAGAGGTGGTTGTTTTGAAGCTGTGTGTTGCCATGCACACCAGCTGAACCAAGTAGGTCCATTCTCCCTTTTCTGTAAAATGAGTAAAGTTTCGGTGTTTTTGTCTTTCTAAAGAGAAAGGTAGGTGCACTATATAAGAAGTTGTGTGATTAACTGACTATGCAAAACAGAATTAAATTTGTATCATCTACCGTATTCAATATTTTATAAACAAGTTTAGGGATTTTATATTATATTCATGCTTCCTTGCTTTGCCCTGCATCTGTTATGCATTCTTCCATTTTGAAAAGTGAATAGGCATTCCTGTAGAGGTTCTTTTTGTTAGACACATCAATTGTGAAGGCTTCTGGTAAAATAGTGTTAATTAACACATCTATATGATGAGAAAGTAGCATGGCTATACAGAACATTTTGGTTTCTCCACATTCCAGCCTCAACTTTAACTTCTTAATCTTATTTCTTGCTGTTGCTACTAACTATTCTTCATTCCTTAGTCTCCTGTCTGAAGAATTCTGCCGCCTTTCTTCATTCTTATATGTCACAACTCTACATATATTTCACAGTCTAGTTTAGTATCTACTGTGACTGAAGGCTTCCCAATCATAAATACTATAATAATGGTTACTATTTACTGAGCACTTAAGATTTTATTAGAGGGCTAAATAATTTACATATGAACATACGGCATTTATTTCCTGACCATCCTACTGCACAGACTGGGGAAGGCTAGATAATGTGTCTGAGATCACATAGCTTATAAGAGGCACTGAGGGGATTCTAACTCTAGGTTCTCCTAAATCCAGTTCCCATGCTCTTAGGACCATGATTCCGTACCACCAGTCTCTGAACACCCTCACTTGAAAACAAAGTGCTTTGCTTAGCTTACAGGATGCTGCTAATCGTCCCCCATTTTTCAGATGAAAATGTTGAGGTTCTTAGAGGCTAAGCCTCCTGAACTCATATGACTGATAAATAGCAAAGCCAAAAATGGAAGTGTATTCCATGTGACTCCAAAGCCTCTGCTATTTTGAGTGCATATTCTGGAATAATCCTCTCTCTGATCTCCTGTACTGCTTTTGTACTGTTTTGATGGTACTATCTGTGTACAGGTCCTGTGAGAAAGTATAGAAGCCTTATAACTCCGGTTAAATCATTTTTATGGTAAAGAGTTTAAGCCTAGCATTAAATTATGATCTTATGGAGGGTTAGGGGGATCATATCTCATTCATCTTTGTATTCCCACTGAAGCTGAGGACAGTGTCTTACACGTGCTGGATACCTAAAACAAAACAATGCAAAACGCTACTTGAGCAGATAAATCTTTCAAGTTAAACTACATGCACTCACTTTTCAGTGGTATACCAAATGATCTCTCACCCCCAGAGTCTTTATTTATTTGGTTTTAAAAGATGCATCTTTGAAGTACAGCAATGAAAATAGCCACTAACAGACCAGGAAGCAAATTCTGTGATTGGTTCACTGACTGGAAAATAATTGGAGAACTCCAGTCAGTGTCCAGATGATAGATTAGAATAAGAAAGCTCAGGGGCTGTCACTGTGGCACATCAGGTTAAGCTGGTGCCTGCAACGAGTCATCCCATATGCGAGTGCTGGTTCTAGTCCCAGCTCCTCTTCTTCAATCCAGTTCCCTGCTAATGTCCTGGGAAAGCAGTAGAAGATGGTCAAAGCTCTTGAGTTCTTGCAACCCATGTGGGAGGCCTGGAAAGAGTTCAGGGATCCTGACTTTAGCCTGGCCCAGTTCCAGCTGTTGCAGCCAGCTGAAGAGTGAACCTATAGATAGGAGCTATCCTCTCTCCTCCCTTCCCCTCTCCTCCCCTCCTCTCTTCTCCTCTTCTCTCCACTCCCTGTCTGCCTTTCAAAGAAATAAAATAAATCATAAAAAATAAATAAAAAAAGCCCAGTTCCCAACAGCAGAATAAGTAGAATTTGAGTGCTTTGGTAGTGGTAGAGATTAGAAAAGGCACCAGGGACGGCTAGTCACAGGCAGTGTAACTGTAGAGCAGATGGCCTGCGTCAGGGACACGTGTGACAGAAGCCTTGCACCTCCTCACTGGGGGAAGGAAGGCTCGGATGGCTCTGTGAACCTGCATATTGTAAGCCTGGAAGGTCCAGGCATCATGTTTGTGTGTCTGGCGAGGCAAACACCCACCTGCCTCTTACTTCTAAAGTTATTAGCATGCTGCTCAGGAAGTTCTGGCTCCTAGGTAGTTGTTGAGTGAGGCGGAGATTAAAGGCACTTCCCTCCATCTGGCCCAGCAGTGATGGTCCTGTGGCATTCAGCTCTCTGTTCTTCATCCAATAGTCCCACTTTCTCCAGAGTGATGGTGAAACAGAAACTGCTGCAGGTTGTCACGAAGAATTAGATTTTATGTTCTTTTTAAGGCCACAGGGGAATGTATAATGTATTTTGTTTCAGATATTTTTGTTGTTCAACTCCAACAAAAATGTATATGGTGAAATTTTTTATCTAAACTCACCTATTTGTGGGATTTCCAAAGATATCTTTTGTTGAATTATTATTTGCAAATACAACAATGATTTTCCCCATTTTGATTCAATGTCTAGTCCACTGTCGGAAACTACACAAACAGAATGTATTAGAAAAAGGAAAGAAGATGTGTTGTTATTAATGTGTTCAGTCTTTTCCTTTAATAGTACTATTGTCTCTTAAGGTTTAGATATAAGCTTCTAAAATATGACTAAAATAAGGAAGTCATCAATTCCTGGTAGGGTATTAGACCTCAGAGGAAGCTTAGATCCAGTGTGTCATTCCCACTCATTTTCCAAGAAGCTGTGTAGGGTTCAGGGATGGAACATGGTTGTTGAGATAAACCACAAATAAGTCTGGAGGACCCTGGCTCTGGCTGAGATGTCAGCAAAATTGAATGGTAGTATGCTCAAGCCACGATCAAGCCCAGGACAGGAAGGAGAGACCTATGCCAGAGATGCTTAAAAGTCAGAAACAGGGATTGGAGTTAGAAAAGAAAGTTGTATGAGGCTAGAGTTGTGGTGTAGTGAGTTAAGCTGCTCCCTCTAGTGCCATCGTTCTATATGGGTGCCATTTCAAATCCTGGCTGTTCCACTTCCTATCCAGCTCCCTGCTAATGCAGGAAAAGCAGCAGAAGATGGTATAAGTGCTTGGGCCCCTGCATCCATGTGGGAGACCTGGATGAGGCTCCTGGCTCCCAGTGTCAGTTTGGTCTATGCCCAGTCCTGGCCATTGAGGCCATTTGGAAAGTAAACCAGTAGATGAAAGATCTCTCCCTCTCCCTCTCCCTCTCCCTCTCCCTCTCCCTGTCTCCCTGTCTCCCTGTCTCCCTGTCTCCCTGTCTCTCCCTCTCTCTTTGTAACTTTGCCTTTCAAATAAATTAAAAAAAAATCTTAAAAAAAAAAGAGTTATAGCGTGACTCCTAAGTTTTAACTTGGTGACTTTGTAGAAGGCAGCAAGTAAAAAACACACAAAAGAAAGATGAGGCCAGATTAAACATGTTCATTGTAAAATGATAAGTGAACACTAATTTATTTATTTGTAACAGGACTAAAACTCAATCTAGAGTTTGAGCTTCTTTCTTCTCATTCTAAGGCTTGTTATTACTATACCAATTTGCCTTTCCTTAGAACAATCTTTATAGAAGTATTGCCCCAACTAAGGAAAATATTAATCTAGGGGTTAAAAAAACACCCTTATAATTCTTTCTGGCATTTGGGAAATGCCTTGATTTTATAATAAATTTTTTTCCATATTTTCCCATTTCCTCGGGTATTATTTTATCTACATGTTACTAAGGGATTATTAGTACCACATTAGCCATTCATGAATTTTTAAACACTTTATATAAAGTTTTTAACAAAGTTCTTTTGAAATAGTTTTATAGCCACTGAGATTGAGGAACTAGAAAAAAGCAGCCTGAGATGGGATAAAGTGTAAATTTGGTCGCCTCTTAAATTGTTTTTACAAGTATTGTTTCCTATAAGGCCCATTTTACTGGGCAGGAAACTGAAGCCAGAAAGTTAAGCAACTTGAGGTCACATAGCTGAGTTCTGAGCAATCCTCTGCCCTTAGGATATTGAATCCCAGGAGAGAAGTGAATGGTGTGGAAGTATGGAAGCGGTTAGGTTACGTTCAGGAAAATGTCTTCTGGTAGGGCAGCAGAACACCCTCAGATGCACTTGAAAAACAAACACAAAGAGCCTTCCAGAGGCATGAGGGACTTCCCACTAGAATTTGAGTTATTTCAAGGATATTTTGGTATGGGGTAATGGAAAATATTTAATTTTGCCCAATACACTTTGAGAATGGTAGCAGATAAAAACAAATATGAAATTTCCCCAAGCAAATGAAGTATAGATAGTTGTATTTTTTTTGTAGGCATTTCTTTTTTCTTTTTTTTTTTCTTTTTTTTTTTTTTTGACAGGCAGAGTGGACAGTGAGGGAGAGAGATAGAGAGAAAGGTCTTCCTTTTTCCGTTGGTTCACCTCTCAATGGGGTGATCCGAAGCCAGGAGCCAGGTGCTTCTCTTGGTCTCCCATGGGGTGCAGGGCCCAAGGACCTGGGCCATCCTCCACTGCACTCTTGGGCCACAGCAGAGAGCTGGACTGGAAGAGGGGCAACCGGGACAGAATCCAGCGCCTCGACCGGGACTAGAACCCCATGTGCCTGTGCCACAGGCGGAGGATTAGCCTAGTGAGCCTCAGCACCAGCCTTTAGTAGGCATTTCGAAGAAGCAAGCAGACACATGGTAATGGTAATGAGGTTGTTTTAGTTCCTTCTGTGGACAGACATCCTTTCAACAGGGTTGGTGTTACAAGAAGACAGGAATGATTTGAGGAAGCACCAGCGAGAGCCTTCATACCTTATGCCTGTGGGCCCTGAAATTTTTAATGCTTCACTATTAAAATATACTACTTCTGGGAAATGATGAGTTTTGTTATTTCAATAGCTGTCAGAGTGTTGGATGCAATCTAGGAGAGCAAGCATAGATGTGACAGGACACATTCAAGATCCTGCCCTGCCTCTTAGGATAGTATTTCCCTTGTTAGGAGACAAATGTTTCCCCACTGCTCCGCCCCCCTATATAACTGGTTCGTTGAATTAATAGAACTGAACAGAGGGTTCATCTGAGAATGGAGATAACTAACATATCTAACCATTTGAAAATTGTGAAGATTTTCCCAGCATTGTATGTTGTTATCATTCAACAAGTTGAGACAAAAACAATATATTAGATTGGTTTGACACAAACGGGTCAAAGATGTTTTGATATTTAGAAATGCTACAGGGCTGTTCTAAGATACTTAGATTATATTTTCCACTTTCAAAGAAAAAAATAAGCTATAAATAATAAGTTGTTCAAAAAAACAGGGAACTTGGCTAAAGTGGTTGACTTAGACACAGTTTGGCTAGGAGACCGTCAGTTCTGTGCGCTTTGGGCTGCATAACCATGACAGTTAACTATAAATATAAAAAAAATTGAATTGCAGAGTTTTCAAAATACAAGGGACCTCAAAAATCATCTAGCACAGTGGTTTTCAAACTTGAAACATTTAGCAGCAGACATTTTCCTTTAAAAATGAAATCTTATATGCAACCACAATTTTTAAAACAGATGAGCATAGTAAGTGGGTTTCTCTGGCCCTTTACATCTTGATTAGTTGAAGGAAATGTTCTCCTGTGACTGTAGAATCCCTTAAGCATCTCAAGTAGCACAGTTTGAGAACCACTGATTTCGTCCAACCCTTTCATTTTACAGATGAGCAAACTGAGGTCCAGAGAGGGTAAGTGACTTGCCCGAGGTCACACAGCTAGTCGTGGAAGAGCCAGGACTAGATCTCAGGTCTATTGATTCCCAGTCCAGTACTCTTTCCATTACACCACACTGCCAGTAAGGTAGGTGCTGTGTTAGCATTATGTTCATAGCTAATAATAGTATTCAGTATTTTCCAACCAATTTATGTGGTAATATGCATCGGATGTTGAAGTGTGTCACTCAGAGATGCATGAGATAGGAAAATGCAGATTGGAGCCCCATAGATTGTAAAACCCTTTGAAAACAAATCAATACCTAGAATGTTTCCTTTCACTTTAAAAATTATTTTAAAGCAATGCATCTAGATAATGTCTGAGCTATACTGGCTATTTTAGTCCAATATCAATGATCAATATATATGGAGTCAGTACATTTTAGTGCAGACACATCCTTGATGGGAGAAATACTGAGACTGCTGGCTGCCACTCCCATGGGGGCCATGCCCTACTGTCACTTCCAGTACTGGCCAGTCTCCTATCTCCAGAACAGTGCATCCTTCTTCCAGGTGCACTGGGCAAATACTCATTTCACATTGAAGTCTGTAGACCTCCCCTCAGTTCTCTGTGTGCTTATCCATTCTGTCTTTCCCCTTCTCAAGCTGGTGTGTGTAAATTGTCACTGGGGCTCCACTCTAAAGAGACATGAAGGATGGTTCTTTGCAGAACCCTGTTGGTCCTGGACAATCTTGGTTGTTGATTCAATTTCCACTTGGATCCCTCTGCTATTATCAGATAAAGATGGCCTGGCAAGTAGGGGAAGAGTCTTAAGGCCTCTATGCTATAGTTTTATGAGCCTCAAATAAAAAAGACATGTGGAAATCTGCTGCCACTCTGCATTGGTAGAATTCACACAAAGAAATTTCCCTGGGAAAATAGAAATTGCACCATTGGTCTAAGGAGAGTGTGCTGGCTTTGTGAGGAGAGCCAGATGCTGTGATTCCATTGAAGTCTGACTGTGCTGTGTTTCTCATTGAGTCTGTTGGGTTCGTCTCTAGGCAAAAGAGATATGTTCAGGGAGAAGATGTTTCTGTAGCTTTTTGTTGAGAATTCAGGAGCAATGCTTAGTTACCAGGTCTCATTTACGGAATGCCTTCTTTCCGAAAGTCAGGTTCAAAGTTCAGTGCATCACGTGAGGAAGTACAGTCAGGGTTTGACCGTCTTGCCAATGGGCATGTGTTCCTTGACTTTAAAATAAGGAGAGAAGGGAATCCTAGTTTTTTTTTTTTTTTTTCCAAGTCCTAGCTAGTCCTATGTGAATGCTTATACATTGTCTTGGTAACACAAGATATTTTGAGGGTTCAAGACATTCAACTGTTCATTGTATCATCCTTGTTAAGTCACTGCTTTTGAATAGATCTTTCTGTAATGATGGAAACGTTCTATATATGCACAGACCGGGACTAACACCATCAGCCATAGTCACTGTTGAGTATCTGAAGTGTGGTCTCTGCTACTGAAGAATTGAATTTTAAGCTTTACATATTTAATTTAAATGAACATTTTAAGCAGTCACATGAGGCTACTGTATTGGAGAACACAGCTCTTAGATGCTGTGTACTGTGAAAGTCAGATGCCAGGTGGAATAGGTGGATCTTAAGTAGTTATAATATTTTCCTGTGATGAATCTTCCCATTCGGTCACTCTTACTGTAACTTGTTAGAAATCAAATACTGTCTTTTGAATGAAAATGTTACCTACGGAAGGAGACCAAGTCCCCTCGTCTTGGTGATTTTCAGCTGGAAGGCTGTTGTGCTGAAGTGATGAGCCATGTGGCATTTTCTCCTGTGTGTGGCCTTGTGAGCCTGCAGGCCACAGCATGGGTTTCAGTGAATTCCCATAGGTTTTCTGAGAAGCTGAGTTCAGAACATTTCTGGCTAAAACAGGAATCTTCTGTTTATATTGCAAGCTCAAATAAGAGTGTCTGAACTGTGCTGGTTTCTGACTCCTTTTTGAAACTAACTCTCTTTCTTCTTCCTTCAGAACCAAAGAAAATGGCTTTGACAGAGAGCCTTTGCACTCAGAGCATCCAAGCAAGCGGCCATGCACGATTAGCCCAGGCCAGCGGTACAGTCCAAATAACGGCTTATCCTACCAGCCAAACGGCCTGCCTCACCCCACCCCACCTCCACCCCAGCATTACCGTTTGGATGATATGGCCATTGCCCACCACTACAGGGACTCCTATCGACACCCCAGCCACAGGGACCTCAGGGACAGAAACAGACCTATGGGTAAGACTGAAGGATCCCTTCTTTTGGGATTGAATGCTGGAAGCATGGTCTCGTTACTCCTCAAATGAGCTTGAGCCTTGCAGTCTAACAGGGGTAAAAATTCCCTTCCTTTGTATTCTCTCCTTTATGAGAAAAGTTGGTTGGCATTGCACTACTACACTCTTCAACAGTTGTGCGTGTTCTCTGTCCTAACTACTTGCATTCTTTAAGATAGCAAGCTAACCTAGGCAACATCTAAATTCATACAAGACTCTCAACTGTGGGAACAAATGACAAATGAATTTTTAGCTTGAATTATTTTTTAACATGAGAGGTCTCATATGCCTACTTTCACAAGTATTTTTTTTAAAACAGTTCTCTTTTCTTGATGTCTCTTTTATTTAAGATAGTCTCAAAGTTCACTTTGATTTTCCCAATCTCCATGATATTTCCTATCTCCAAAAAAAGCCATCTGTAGCTTAACTTGACATATGTGCTTTGAGGACTGATATGGTACTATACTGGAAAATGCCAGCGATTAAACTTAGTCATGAAAATTTTGTGTCAAAGATCAGAATACCAAAGGAGGAGTAAATTTGGGCCAATATGAGTTCCTTTGGCCTATGCCCCTTCCTTTTTTGCATGAAACTATTAGAAATGAAGCATTTAGGAAACACTGTCTTCTAAAGAACAAGTATGGTAAGTGAGCAGAAAGATGAAGCGGGTAAGTTTTGACCCACGGTCTGCGGTTGAGGTGATGGTATCGGAAGCTTAATAGGTACTCTTGCTCTTTGGCTTCTTCAGTTCCTCCTAAGTTTTGTTGGATCTGACCGAGCACAACAGCCAGCACTGTATTCTTTTTCTGTCTCCTACCACCCACCAATAAGACTTCCTTTACCTCACAGCCAGTTGCTGGGAAACTTTCTTGACGTGGACTGCTTGCTGGGCAGAATCCTAGGAAGAGCTGAGCATGCAGGACTCTGGGAAGCACTGCCAGGCAGTGAATCCCCTGCTAGAATCATAGTGACTTTTTTAAAGTCACAACCAGAGCTAGACTGATATGCAGAAGTTTACACTGGATTTCTGACCAACTTGCTAGCACACAGGGCCTATTTTATGTAGTCTTTTCATCTGTCTATCCACGACTCCTCAGAGGTTTAGAAAGCAGGAAGGGAGAGTCAGTTCTAGAGGAGAGGCACTGAGCCTCTGCTTCTGAGATAGTAAATTAGTAGTTCTGTTTTCCCACCTCAGTAATTTCTGCATTTATATGGTGTGTCAGACAAATGGCTAAGCATATAATTTGTGTTTCTTAATAGCCAATCTGTCTGATGTCCTCACAGGTACCATTTCTAAAGAGCGCTCAAAAATGGTTGTGCTATCCCTCAGTGTGAATTGATATTTTGACCCCCAAATCAGATGTCATAACAACTCCTTTCAATACAAATCCGCATGACATATTTATGACAAAGGCCTGAAAATCATGATTGCTTGTTTTGCCAAGGGATGAGTCAGTGGGTCACTGTAAGATAAGTTCAAGAGATCCCATTTTGTAGGTGCTAGGAAATGGCCTATTTCTTAGGCAACAAATGCTATTTTGTGAAATATTAGTTCCACTGCACTGTAAGGTAATCAGCAAGGCAGTAATTATGCTTATGTGAAATGATTATGTTTTCATCTAGCAATGTAAAATATCCCTTTATGAATTATATCTGTAGCCATTGGCTTTATGTGATTTTCTTCAACCATGTTCCTTACCTTTTAATTATATTAGCTTATAAAACTAATAGTGCTAATCTCTATAAATATATGCAGCTACTTAACCATCCCTAAAGTCTGGCAGAGTTTAGTGTGTGTTAATGTAAAATAAAATCTTGATGATGTATGAGTCGCAAATGATGGTGTAATATCAGGCTGCCATTTTGAGAATATAAAAATTGTCATAAAGGTATACTTAGTCTAGTATGATTTCTAACTGCATGTTGTATATAGGGACGTTGAATTACTAGAATTCTTTAATGAAATAAAAGCAGTGTTAGTTTATAAATAAGCTAGAGTTTTAGCCTAGTTGGGTAAAGACCCAACATTAGTGTCAAGTTTGCTACAAATGGAAAATGTACTCTCTAAGGATAATGCTCTATTTAACTCTCATACTTGCACATCCCTCTGGTATTATGGATATAAATAAAAATGGTATGATACTGAATATTTCAGTATCTGAGATAGAGAATTAATAAATAATAAATATAAAATTTTGATTTTTTTCCTTTTAAATATTTGATTATATCTAAGAAATGACTTTAAGAGTTCACAAGTAGCAAATGAAGACTATTTTTTCACCAAGTGCTTGGGCTCAAAGCTGTTTCTAATGAAATTACTATTTTTTAGCAAATGGGTTGAAGGTTAGCACTATTGCACAAATACTGGAATCCTGCTAGCCACAGATATCCTGTTGCTTATTAATGCTATTTCTGTTATTACAGCTTGTGTCATTATTTAGTCCACTGACATTTTGGAACTTTGAAGCCTCTGAAGTTCTTGATCCTTCAAGGCAAACAGGCAGATGCTTCTCTCATGAAAGTCACCATCATATTTATATCCTTATCACTCCCCAGTTGTTTTCCGTGATGACTAGTTTTAACAGTAGTGTCTTTTCCCTAAAACACAAGCAACCAGTAAGTCAACAAAAATCACATATTTGCAAACATTTCAATTTGAAGTAATCATAACAAGCAGAGCAATAGCTAAATATTACTTTCCCCCAGTGTCTTTTCTATGATGCAAATTAGTAAAACATATTTGCAGTTTTACCCCTTAACCAATAGGTGGCATTGATAATTTTAACTTTTAAAATGCATCACAGAATAAGTTCTAATTGGACAGGAGTGATGCAAAATGCTTTATATAGAGCTTTTTATTTAGTCTGAGGAAAAAAAGTGTTGTGAAATTATTCACATCTGACCATTATAAATGAAGTTGTAGGTCATGGTTGGCTGAAAAGAATCATGTGACTGACATTTTTATTTCTTTATATCAACTAAAGGAAGGGATTTCTATCCACTAAGATTTCACAAAAGATGGAATGCATGATCTTCTAACTCTAATTTAATTCTTACATAAAAGCCCACATCATGATAGGTTCAATGTGCCTTTCCCAACAGGAGAAATGGTGACCAAAAAGAATAGTACAGATTGATGGTTTCAAATGACAAATAATGCCGTAGTGCCTTTCCTGTACAAGAGAATACAGGCTGTTTTATCCACAGAGAATCTGTAAGAGGGACAGCATGTTTCCGGGTATCTCTGATTGGAGATGTCTGCCCTGTATTTTTAATGAGATATATTTACTTTTTTATTTTCATGAGCATCCTTGTTAACTGCTCATGTTCAATAATACTGATATATACTTGGTAAACATTTGTTACTTTTTCATAGTAATAAAACTGTTATGCTAAGGACTGTTAATCCTCATGGACTTCAACTTCGCATTTGCAGTTTCTTGGCTTGGATATATGTTTGTCAAATTATATCTAGTATGTTGATTTTTCTCATCAAGGATATCTAATTCATTTTTATTTTTTGGTAAATTGAATGTATCTAGCTTTCACATTATCTATGCTCTCTCTTCATGGACCTAATTTTATCATTTAGATCTGTCTATTATGATTATATTCATTTTCTTTTAAAGATTTATTTATTTATTAGGAAGTCAGAGTTACACAGAGGAGAGGCAGAGAGAGAGAGAGAGGTCTTCCATCTGATGGTTCACTCCCCAATTGGCCGCAAAGGCCGGAGCTGTGCTGATTTGAAGCCAGGAGCCAGGAACTTCTTCCGGGTCTCTCCCACATGGGTGCAGGGGCCCAAGCACTTGGGTGATTTTCTTCTGCCTCTCCAGGCCATAGCAGAGAACTTGATTGGAAGAGGAGCACCGGACTCGAACCAGCGCCCATATAGGATGCCGGTGCATAAGGCCAGCTGCATCACAGCGCTGGCCCCAGGAATTCATTCATTTGTAACTGTGCTGAAATTTTGACAAATTTTTAGCATGTATATTTGGAAAAGCACATTCTTGATCATGTAAAATGACTTATGGGATCTTAATTTTTAATGCAGAGAACCACATTTTGGTACCCCTTAATGTCTCATTGTCATTTTCTATATTTATTAAGAGTTAAGAATGTATTTTTATTTAGGGAGTATTATATGAATAACTAATCCTGTACTTGGTGTAGCTTAGCTCACTCTCTCCTCATGTGGGAATAAAGGATTCTGACCCCTGACATTTCTTTTGGTTCTAATGTTTTATCATTCTATGAGGAAACCATTGGGTAATTCCAAATCTAAACATGGTTCATGTCTCCTTTCAAAATCAAATATATTTTTCATCACTGAGTTTGCTCACACGGTCCTTGCTATGTACTTGGGTGCATATGGGTTGTGTTCTGACTGCTTTAGGGTGATTAAAACTTCTCTTTGTTTATAGGGTTGCATGGCACACGTCAAGAAGAAATGATTGATCACAGACTAACAGACAGAGAATGGGCAGAAGAATGGAAACATCTTGACCATGTAAGATAGCGGTTATTATTTGGGTTAAGAAATGTTTTGAAAAGAAGTAGTGTGAGGTTATGTGATAAACAAAAGCTTGGTGATGGTTAAAAGGTAATTCATTTCTGCTCTTCTTGAAAAAGAAACAATGAGTGAGAATGTTTGAAGAAGAATATAGGATTCTATTTCTCAATTGATATGTAGGCTACAGAAGTTTAGATCTTGTAAAGAAATTTTCCAAGCCAGATAAGTGGACTACTGCTTTATTGTGAAAGGGTTATTTGGTTTATAGTATAATGGGATTAATATTTAGAAAGGTAGATTTGCTGGCTACAATGCCTTCTGGTGAAATTGGTCATCATGACTCACAGTGATATCTCCCATTTTTCCTTGTCATTCCAGTTAAATTTGCTCATCTGTTGGGTCTGAAGTTCAAATCCAACCACTGAACACATTAGATAAAGCCTTCAGGAATAAAATCCCGTCCATCATTGTCCTGACATAGTTCATTTCACTTCTCACCGAAGTCTTTAATTTGTGGTGATTCATGTCTTCTTACCTTTCCCCTATTCCTTGTGTAGCTGTTAAACTGCATAATGGACATGGTAGAAAAAACAAGGAGATCTCTCACTGTACTAAGGCGATGTCAGGAAGCAGACCGGGAGGAACTGAATTACTGGATCCGGCGGTACAGTGACGCTGAGGACTTAAAAAAGGGCGGCAGCAGTAGCAGCAGCCACTCCAGGCAGCAGAGTCCCGTGAACCCGGACCCAGTTGCATTAGGTATCTTTAATTCAAATGAGCATCTTAAACTGAAGTTTGTTCTGTTATTAATGCTGACTGGTTTTTAACTTGACTCTTCAAACATACAGGAATAGCTGGGAAATTGTTGACCGTAAGCACTCTGCATAGCTTTAAATATGTCTCCCTATTTGTTGGGGAAGTGGAAAGGTTGTCATGTACAGAGATGGTCAAAAAATGTAAACTTACTTTGCAGGGGGATGTGTTAGCATCATGGCAGAGTTTCAATGCTGACCCAGAATTTCATGTGCATCGCTGATATTCGTGCTCCTTCATAGTATGGTGACTTAGCCCTGCCTTAAACGTTCAGAAACAGTCCCAGGGAGTGGGCCGGGGGTGTCTGCACTTCTAATAAGGTCTCTAGGGAATTTTACGAAAGCACTCTAGTGTTTGCCAGCACTATAAGCTAGGATGTATGATTGCTCATTTTAATGCAAGACACATTCTCTAAGGCAATCTTGTTTTGTGGCTGAATATTATATTAAAAACTGAAAGCAAAAAATGTTTCCTTAAAACTCCTCCAGGAAGAGAGACCTAAAAGCTATAGAGTTTGCCTTTTACACTTGAAAATTCATGACAAAGATGTAGTTCTGTGATTTGATCTTAACTTAGATTTCCTAATCATGGTTTCATTAATAGTTATTGTGTAACAAGACTATTAATGTGTCTTAGAAATTGGATGTTACTCTATATTTAGTATTTATATCTGGGAATTTTGGGGGTTATAAATAAAAATAATCCCAAATATATCAAAAGAAATCTTCTGGCCAGTGCTGCCTCTCACTAGGCTAATCCTCTGCCTGCAGCGCCGGCACCCCAGGTTCTAGTCCCGGTCAGGGTGCCGGTTCTGTCCCAGTTGCTCCTTTTCCAGTCCAGCTCTTTGCTGTGGCCCGGGAGTGCAGTGGAAGATGGCCCAGGTCCTTGGGCTCCTGTACCCGCATGGGAGACCAGGAGGAAGAACCTGACTCCTGGCTTCAGATCAGCGCAGCGCACCAGCTGTAGTGGCCATTAGGGGGTGAACCAATGGAAGGAAGGCCTTTCTCTGTCTCTCTCACTAACTCTGCCTGTCAAAAAAAAAAAAAAAAAAAAAAGAAATCTTCAACTTAAAAGAATTTTTGAATGACCTGCCAGCTTTCAACTAAATTAGTATTAAAGTGTCATTGTTTACATTGCTGGTCATTATGTGTATATACTGTTTTAGTAACCTTAGTGGAGATGGACTTGTGTGGATTCCTGTTCTATCATTTTCTTTATGTTTTTAACCCCATTTCTGTCAGCTAACTCAGGTTGGAGTACAATCCAGGCTGCAAAACAATACTAATTATGCATGTGCAGATTAAGCTCATGACTTTGGCCTCATTAGCACCACGGCTGATAATCAAAAATTAAAAACTTGAAATACGTTACCTGGCTATTGAGCACATTATCTTTTTTATTAAAATTATTCCACCCAATACAATTTCCTTTGCACTTGAGTTTGTGGATGTCTGCTAATCTCTGAATGCTGAATGCCTATTACCATAATAATTATTACATAAAGGAAGATTCTAAGCCACTTAATTTTCCCAACAGGCATTATTCTAAAGCATATTTTAAAAGCAAAAGTGTATTTGTCAGGTTGCATTAAACCGAACACTGAAAACAATTAAGTTTGATTTGAACCAATATCGATCTAAACAAAACTATTTAGAGCAGGGAAGAATAAATTTCTTGTTTTTATTTAATTATTGTGAACAAAAACTGGTTAGTCATTACAGATTTCCTTGAGACAAAGAGGGTATTTATAATCACCTAGTGTGGGCAAAACTTGAGAGCTTTAAAATAAATAAAACATTGAGAATAGCAATAGTCAGTTTGCCTAGCTCTATGGGACATACACTCTGGATCAGTGCTTATTTATTGAGTGCTTACTATGTGTTAGGCATCTTGCTTGGCAATATAATGAAGAAAAGATGGCTCATTCAGGCATGGGAGTAGCTTGTTAAGTTACTTTTTTTTTTTTTTTTTTGACAGGCAGAGTTAGACAGTGAGAGAGAGACAGACACAGAGAAAGGTCTTCCTTCTCCATTGATTCACTCCCCAAGTGGCTGCCATGGCTGATGTGTTGTGGCCCACGCTGATCCGAAGCCAGGAGTCAGGTGCTTCTCCTGGTCTCCCATGCAGGTGCAGGGCCCAAGCACTTGGGCCATCCTCCACTGCACTCCCAGGCCACAGCAGAGAGCTGGCCTGGAAGAGGAGCGACTGGGACAGAATCCGGCACCCCAACCGGGACTAGAACCTGGGGTGCTGGTGCTGCAGGTGGATTAGCCTACTGAGCCGCGGCGCTGGCCAATAGCTTGTTAAGTTACATGCACAGAGTAGCCACTTTTCCAAACTGATGGCATGGCTGTTATCTGACATCCAGAGTAAAAGCAAATTATAGAAACTGATCGGACTTCAGAGCTAACTAAGGTAACATAGATTGACTAGTATTTAGTCACCATTGTGGCACAAGGATTCTGGTGATTCTGGAAAGCATCACGTTTCACAGGAATATGGATCCAGTTTCCCTGTTACATGACCAAAAGAATTAAGTTGGCGTTAAAAATATCTTTTTTGTAGTACACAAATTATACCACTTTTAGTGATGTTTAATGAATTTATATATATATATATATATATATATATATATATATATATATATTGGCCAGGCTGAGATGTTGTTGTGTCTTTAATCTTTTGTAGGTGTTTTATTTCGAGGCTACGAGTTCTTTGTTTTGACTCAACTAAAATAGTTGTGTTCTTTATGGGCACAGAACCCTAAGTTGCCTATTAAGAAACTCATAGTTTTAGAGAAAACCTGTCAAGAGCTACAAAATGTGCAAGGTTTAGCATCCAGTATGGTTGCACTGCATAGCCTTGCTGGTGGATTCTTGGTCTTTGTGTTCCAGTTTCTGGGTCTGGGCTTCAGCTGTAAATAAGAATATGTGATTTTTAATCACGGACCATACTCATTTATATTCAGTGATTCCTAAATCTTCTAGGGATTGGGGTTGAGTGTATTGATATGTGCAATAAAAAGATTACTGTTTATTGGCTCATAAATCTCTTTGCTGCCAGTAAGTGTCAATGGGGTTCATGTGCATAAATAAAGCGACAGATAGGTCAACATCTGTATCTACGTCTAGATCTCTATATCCTGAGGGTAAGTTGTATGAACTCTTATGTATTTCTTTTAGCCCAATCCTCTCAATTTTTAAGGTACTGTTCTCAAATGAGAGCCTCAGAAGATATTACATATAACATCATTAGTTCAAAACACTGCCCTACTTACATCCCTCACTTGGAAACACCATGAATATTTACACATACACAACTTTTTTGCATTTTTAAATACTATTTGGGGACTGCACTGTGGAGAATGTAACATCCATGGCTGTTGTGTTATGTTTGTCAAACTCAATCCCATTGTTACTTTTGGAAATATATCCATAGTGTTAGGTCAATGTAAAGGATTAGTAAAATAACATTAATATATTATTAGTGAATTTTAGTTTCCTCAGATATTACAGACCTTATTTTGAATAGCCTCTGAAGTGATTTTAAACACTAATAACATACTAAAGTCATATTATTTTCATTCTTTAAATAAAATGCAATCTATTTCAAAAATAATTTTTATTTGAAATAATAGATACCTATTATTTGTATTACTCATTTGCTTTCCAGAGAAAACTCCGAATATCCAACTCTTTTTTTTTTCTTTTATTTTTTGACAGGCAGAATGGACAGTGAGAGAGAGAGACAGAGAGAAAGGTCTTCCTTTGCCGTTGGTTCACCCTCCAATGGCCGCCGCGGCTGGCGTGCTGCGGCCGGCGCACCGCGCTCATCCGATGGCAGGAGCCAGGTGCCAGGTGCTTTTCCTGGTCTCCCATGGGGTGCAGGGCCCAAGCACTTGGGCCATCCTCCACTGCACTCCCAGGCCACAGCAGAGAGCTGGCCTGGAAGAGGGGCAACCGGGACAGAATCCGGCGCCCCAACCGGGACTAGAACCCGGTGTGCCGGCGCCGCAAGGCAGAGGATTAGCCTGTTGAGCCACGGCACCGGCCGAATATCCAACTCTTAACATAATGAGAAAGCTCATTTAAAACTATTGCCTCTATTTTCAAAGTATGAGTTATATATACATTTTTTAATACATGATTAAGTTTTGTGATGTTGTCTACCACTCATATTTCACTGAGGAGAAACCAGATGCGATGAGAATTGACAGATTGACTCACTGAGGTAGACCTTTAAGTATATTGATAGGTGGTGGTTGGTTTCTTTGTATCTGCCCAGGTACTTGAATTCTCCTTTGTTTTTCTTCTGTAATCACTTCTGTTTTCTCAGTATATTGTTCACATCACCCTCTGGGCCCCTCCCATTGCATTTCCCTCAAATTTCTATCTTTTTACTGGCTTTGAACTATTCTAGAATCTTTCTACCATTCTTATACTTCTATTTTCAAGAAGCCTTCTACATCATTCAAGAAGGTTAAAAAATTTTTTGTCTAATAATGAATTTAAGGCTACTAGCAGGGACTGAGATGTAAAACTCTGAAATATGAATGTATTTTCTCCTGTGTTTTTTGAATGTATGAATATGGTGAAAATAGAATAGTAAGTACATATTTTGGTAGGGGTTTAGTTTTTACCAGAGGGAGAAACGGCAGAAGTCATTTTAAGAATATTGATAAACCAAGCTGATCCTTCATAAAAAGCTTTGTAATTCAGGAGTTTGGTGGTGGTGAGTTGATGGTGAATTACTATTTTAAAATTCCTCTACCTGGCACATTTTATGATTGTTATATGGTTGAATTGTAGAATTTTTCATTGTTCTCTAAAGCTGAATGAAGGTTAAAAGCACAGAATCTGCAGACTGTTTGAATTTAGATTCCTGGTTCCTCTGTATACCAGTTCTGTGATCTTTGGAAACTCACAAATCTGTGCCTCAATTTCCACATTTGTAAAATGGAGACATTAATAATATATCTTTCAAAGGCACTTTTGTGTATACTAAATGAGTTAATAGGTGTAGAATGTATGAGATGGCATCTGGCACACAGTAGATATAAGTATTATCTGTTATTACTAATGTGGAATCTCAGAACCCCTGTAAGAAATAGTGGTAGTGGTAAATAAAACTGCTGGAGTTCTTGCCTGGCATCCAAGAATGTAAAATGATAGTGGATTTTTACATGTTCCAAAAAGTAACTTTCAGGTGCCTTCTTTATTTCATAGATGACAAAAAAAGTCTTTCTTCAAGACAGTGAATCTTTTTACCTTTAGGGCCCTAATTCATATATAAAGTTATGGAAAATAGTTTTCTTATATCACAATATAAGAACCATAAGCAGGTTATTCAGATTATATCTGCATATAAACGTTTGCAGTTTTATACACTTATATTGATTGCTTTAAAATCACGTCATGAAATTCAGCTCACAACCATCCAGCTGACTTCATAATGCAAATGTCTACTGCATTTTAAAAGACTCCTATATTTTGTTATCTTGGGTTAAAAAAAGAGTGGCTATCAGTAAACTATGTCTTCCTTTAATAGGCAGTGGAGATGGTTACCTCCTGGAGCATTAGGTAGCTTTATTGTAAAAGATGGAAATCCTAAAGCAAGTGATAGTTTTGATTTGTGTTTGGGCTTCTAAACCATAGCATGAAGATTTCTGAATTTATTATTCTTAAAGTAAGCGGCATTTGTTAAGATTAAATCCCTTCACATCTCCTTCCTTCTAATGGTTTTACTACTAGATGTTTTCATGATCACAGCCTCATTCTGCCCACTACAGGATAAAGGCCATACCTAGGTGCTGCCTACCTTTGAGCATTGCTGTCCGGGGTCATATGAGGTCACATTGGTTCTCCAAAGGCTGTCAGCTCATCCCTTCATGTTTTTTGATGGCGGCCCTTGCTGTATCTAGTATCCAATGGTCTCCATTCTGTCGTAAGTGTAGTGCATCTTCCATCATTGATTGCCCTTTCTGTTCTTTCACATTTCTTGTGATATTTTCTCTCACTTTGACTTGGTATCTTCTCTTTATAGAAATGCATGATTTTCAGGAGTCTCTTCTTCCTCTCTCACCCCTGAGCAACTTGCATCCCCAAACAAGCTAACCTTAATTTAAATGGACGTTTCCATGACTTTTCTTGCTTTCAGTGGTTGCATACATATGTGTGTTTTGCATATTAAGACACTTCTCATTTGAGATCTTCTATCTCTATTTCTTCTACTACATTTTGCAATTATTTTTATAGCTTCTTATATTTTATAGATAGTTGAGAGTTACAGGTTAAAAATCAGCTTCTTTAGAATCTGAGCCTTAGAATCTTAAGTGTTTTACAGAGATTTATCTAGATTAATGTTCTATAGTAGTAAAGTCCAAAGAGACACATTGGCCCTTGTTCTAATATTGATCAACCTCACAATTTGTTATTTAAACTCAATCTTGCCTATAAAGATTCCAATACTGCTTCTGCTTAATCAGAAGAAGAGATATTAAATATATTGATCATTTGATTTCTCTGGCCATTAAAGTAATATTTATCAGAGTATTGAGTAGATTTCTGAGGACTACATCTACTGCTCATCAATATTCTTTCTGTTGCTACATGTGATGTTTAGCAAGGGCACAACAACTTAGAACTTGAGAGGATATTATGAAATATATCTGCATAATTAGCTGCCTTTAAAATCTGATATTTTGAGGAAATGTTTTAGAAATTAGGTTAGGGTTGAAAAATTGTTTCTTCTGATTGGCTTTGGTATTTCTGTTAGGTTTTCATGGAAGTTAGAGTTTGGTTCCATATGGATAAGTCATTGTGGCATTGAGAAATTTAGGGAGATATAGCCAAGATGAAACATTGCAAAACTCTACAGTGTGATATAAATAACCTTAAAGATACTATAAAGGCATGGAAACTGGAAGAATTGAGCACTATATGTTAATATTTCAGTATCTTTTTTGGCTATAAGCAATTCATGAAGTTTAAGATATATAAAAATGTCATTTAAGAAATTTGAGGACTTTGATATGAAGGACAAAAACAGTGAATGTTAACTATAGAATTAACTTCTATCTCTCTGACATATTTCCTGGGAATAAAAAATTACTTAGTATATGTTGATGTATACAAGCTTTTTCAATAGTTGTGTGTGGTTTGGAGTTAAGTACTAGCAAAAATAAGTTTAAAGTATTTTTTCACCTTATTATTTGTAATAAAATATATATCCATATATATATATATCCATTCTTACCTAACAGCCTATTGAAATAATAATAATGATAAGAATAATCAGGATAATTTCAAATAATGTCAAGAAAGAGAGTTTAGGATGTGCCTTGTTAAGCATGTAATAGATAGGACCTGCTTCAGTCCTCAGTGGTCCCCAATTAGAGTATTGATCTCACTTATGGATGGGATAACTGAGACATGGAGAAACTAATTTGCTTGACATCGCATGTCCTATAGTTGGCAAAGCCAAGATTCAGCTTCACTGGGCTCTAGAACTGTCTTCTGCTTTTAGATCTGTTCCTTATAATAATAATTGGCCATTTATCAAAATATTTTTATCAAACTATTGCTCTCTTTTTAAACCAATATATGAAAAAAAATCTACATTGGAGAAAGCATGTTTTTCTGCTTCAAGAGTTTGCAGATCTATTTTTTTGCAATAAATTATTCTTAAAGTCTTCTTTCCTTAAAAATTGTTTGAAAGTTGTCATAAGTAAGTCTGTCTGTTTCACTGTACCACAGGTTAAATGTCAACTTGATTGCATTTTCTTTATTTCTTCTGGAAATAGTTAGAGTGGCATGGAAGGTAATCTTAAAAAATCTAATTAGCTGTATCACATTTCCTTTAAGTAATATGTGCACCACACAGTTTTATCTAGCTTTCTTTGTTTTAAGAATGAGAACTACTTCATGCAAACATTTTGGTTTTGTCATGTATTTTATAGAAATGGGTGTGCTCAGGAGACTGCATGGATATTTCCAATCCATTTGACTATTATATAATCAAAAGATCGCAGTATAGCCTTTTCAAAATAAACTTTTTATATTTGAAATTATCTTAGATTTAAAGAAACATTACAAAGAGAATACAGCAAGTTTTCATGTACCCTTCACCAATATGTAGTATAAGCTTTTGTTAATTCAGCATAGTTGAGCAAAACTATTGTTCTGTCCAACTGATAATCTCTACATTCTACAAGGATTCAAAGCATTCAAATGCATTTAAAGTATTAAAATGCAATGGTATACATGTAAGTAAATATATTTTAGTTTCTTAACTTTGGTATTCTGTAGTGCTACAAAATATAAAAGATGGCTGAATTTCTTCAGCTTTCAATATATCATTAAAGAATTATTTTAAAAATCAGTCTACTATTCGGCATTTCTTGTTCATGTAGAGAAAATTTTAATTTTACTCAGTATTTATCAGGATTAAATGATTGTTGTATTTCATAAGGGACAAAATAATTTCTTCCCTGTAACTTCTAAATATGTAGGCTTTTGTCCAATATGGCAGACATGCAGTGCATATTTTATTTTTTAAAGATTTATTTATTTATTTGAAAGGTAGAGCAACACGGAGAGGGAGAGCTGGGGGTGGGAGAGGGGAATGATCGTCCATCCTCTGGTTCACTTGCCAAATACCTGCAGCAGCTATTTCTGGACCAGGTTGAAGCCAAAAGCCAGAACTCCGTTCAGGTCTCCTATGTGGGTAGCAGAGGCCCAAGTACTTGCGCCATCCTTTGCTGTCTCTGCAGCTACATTAGCAAAAAGCTGAACTGGAGCAGAGTAGCTGGGACTTGAACTGGTATGCCTATTTGGGATACCAGCTTCACAGGTGACAGCTTAAATATTTTAGCAATGGATAACTGCATAATTTTCTTTTCAATTATATTTAAAAGTATAAAATGCTTCATCTCATTTCTATGAACATGTTACTTTGAAAGTTAATATTCCTATATCAACTTTATTATTAGTTGTTTTCCCAAACTTTTAAAATCTGACAAGCATAATGAGTGCAGTGTTTAATTCAAGGTAGATCTTCATTTGCTTTCCTGGAAAGCACATACTAATTCTACTGATTGTCAGTGAATTCATTCTGAGTCTCTGCTTCCACCTATGTCAATTTATGAGAAATTTTAATGTTCACTGTTTTTTTATGAAAAAGGAAAAAACAAATTTATAGCAGTGACAGTGAGGCTGAGATGCTTATACACCTTTCTTCACAGAGCAGAGGGGGATGTGGGATATAGCAGTATCAAGTCACCAGGGACAGGCTGTGAGAACTGGTTAGCCAGAGAGGAGGGCTCACTACTTATTGAAACGTGGTAAAATCAGAGCTCTGTGGAAATTACATTGCCTAAACATTTGATTTTCTAACTGCTAATTTGACTCTGGAAAGGAAAATACCAAATACAGTTTATTTTCTTAAAGTAAAATAGCCATAGAAATTCCCAGAGTGAGAGCGCCCTGGGAACAGTGTTCCCAAACATTGTACTGTATAATGAAATATTTAAAGTCACTTTGGCTCTGAGCATGCAAGGCATTTAGACAAATGACCTTCTGTTTTCCTTGGGCTCTGATGATTAGCCTTACTATTTTTGTGTGTTTTCCAGAAGTGAACGTTCAGCCCTTTAAAATCATGTTTCTGCAGAAAAGCCAAGAGAATAGGTATTGCTGCCTTCCGCTGTGTGTAATGACAAAAGTGTGCTCATAACTCCTCCTGTCTCCTCTTCCTAGATGCGCATCGGGAATTCCTTCACAGGCCTGCGTCTGGATACGTGCCAGAGGAGATCTGGAAGAAAGCTGGTAAGAATTGTTTAAAAACATGAGTTTAGTGTCTGGCAGCTGTGTGCAGTTGTTAATGCAGTGATGTGAGGAATGACAAGAAAGGACTTCACTGCGAACAACAACAACAACAACAGCCAAAACAAAACAAAAACCCCACAAAACAAAACCAGAAAAAACTCTGATTAATATGCTTAAGCCAGGCCTGATTAGACATGAAATCATTTTGATTTTAGCAGCATCTGCTAGCCACATGATAATCGAGAAGCTGGCATTATTTCGATGTTGAACCTCCATTTTTCAGGGGCCAAACCTCCATTTTTTCAGGGCTTCAGGCTGAAATTTGGTATAGGAGATCTTGGTACATGTGCGATTTTTATTAGATTGAGAACATGTTTTAGAATTAAAATGCACACTTCAGCTTTGTCCTCTACTTTCTCAACAGCAACAAAAAATCACATCTAATCTTGTTGACATGTTAAGCCTCTCAAAGAATTTCTTGATTACAATTAACTTTTAAAATTATTATTCTGTGCTAATTACTATTCAGTGCTCAGAGCTAAATTACTTTTTAAGTTAAATGACAAAGTTGCTAAACGTCTAGTTTTATTTTCCAGATACACTACTTTCCATGGAGAGCTATTGCTCTTCATTTTGGAGATTTAAACTTCCTGATGACCCATTAGCTTGTTATTGGATTTAAGAAGTCCCAATCTTCTTAATCTTGGTGGAACGCCAGCTGAGCAAAAACCTGTATAAAAACCAACTCAGGAGATAAAGCATTAGACTGTTTCAAAGAAATAAAGTTGACATGAAAGATATACCGTGGCTTCAAGCTGCTGTAACTCCAACTGTTAAAATAGTGTGTGTGTTCGAGCTGTGAAATAGGGAAACGCTGTTTCTGCAAATAATCAAATGTGTATAGAGTGGGCAACACTAATCAAAGAGTCAGGGGAATGCTTTTTTGTTGTTTTTTCCACAAAAGATTTATTTCTCTTTGACTTTTGATTTGATGCAGCTGTGTTTGTAGTTCTATGCAACATGCTGAATCGCTGGCCATTTGTATCTTATCCGAGTATTTTTATAGATTTTTTCCTAAGAAATAACTGTTTTTCTGAGTGACAGTGAGTTTCAAAATCCGATAGTATCTTAGGTTTAGTAGTTTAGATTAAAAACCAGAGAGCTCTCTTGCATGACCAATGTGTGTAAATCAGATAGATCCATTCACCTTAAAAGTTAAAATATGTATGTTGCTCAGCGATCTAGTATTAGCAGGTTTATGATAGAAGCCGTGTGATATTTCCAAACTGTTACAAATATGCTGGGTGCTACTGACTGAAAAGGAGGTACTGCATCCTCCTCCTGACCATTTTTATCCCCTATGTTCAGCTGCCAGTGCAGCTTATTCCAGGAAGAGGTACAGACTTGTCATTTTGGACAGCAAAAGTCTGACTTTATATGTTGAGGAGAGAGTCTTTCTCTGCATTCCCCTTACTTATGTGTATTTAAGTTAAATTCTTGGTAGTTCTTAAAGAAAAATTGACAGGAAGGTCTTGTGTAATCCAAATTCCTTCTGTGCTATTATCTGCTCAAGTCTTTGTTTGACTGCTATTCATGAGAGCAGATTTTTTTCTGAATATACCACCTTAGTTGGAAAGTCAACTTGAATAGCTATGCACAAAAGAAGTCCTACCGTAAGTGGCAAGCAATTGGAAGCAGATTCAAAACTGCACTATGTATTTTCCACTTACTCAGTTGTGTGTTTTTTCTTTCTACTTGGCGTGTTGTAATCTATTGAATCCACCATTATTTTTCTTCGCTGTCTTGCAGGTTTTTTAATCTAATTCGGGATTTACTTTAGGTATGGGGACTTAGGGAGTAAAAATGAATAATACAT
This sequence comes from Sylvilagus floridanus, assembly GCA_949820135.1. Taxonomy (NCBI): domain Eukaryota; kingdom Metazoa; phylum Chordata; class Mammalia; order Lagomorpha; family Leporidae; genus Sylvilagus; species Sylvilagus floridanus. The sequence continues at coordinate 119,100,219 of OX463241.1, read as the reverse complement.
GTTCGTGTTGTATCTAGGGACACTCTCTATGAAGGGTTAAACCTTACCAGACTAATGTTTGAACTATTTTTTAGATGTGTCCATCACCTTTATTAGGTCTTCATTCTAAAATATGACTTGGTAGTGATGCTGATTAAGTTGGGCATAGTTTTCTTTGGATGAATGCTAGATTCTAAGGAATATGTTATATTCCTAAAGTACAGGTGGCAATTTCACCTGGAAATCTTCAGTAGCTACTTACAATATGTGTCTGTCTAGGCTTCTTAAAAGGCATTGCTGGTGTCTGCAGTGTTAAGGCACCCAACATGAAGCAAACACTAAGGGCAGAGTGTGACATCTGTACTCAGTTTGTTTCAGTTTGAAAGTTTATTTTCTAACATTCTAAAATTGGCTGTGGGCGCTTTTTATTTTTTAGGGTAAAAAAAATCTGTGAAGTACACCTTTGTAATGGAAGTATTACATGTTAGCTTTATGACAAAAGATAAGTACATAAAGTTGAAAGCATGTGACAAATACCAAAGGGGCAGAACTCTCAAAATTTGCATGCTTTTTCCACAGAAAAATCATAATTGCAAAAAGTATATCCTGTGCCTGAAAGTACATCAAGTCATTTTTTGCATCACTTTATTTTGAAATAATTTCAAACTTGCAGAAAATTAGCAAAAAGTAGTATAAAAATTCCCTTCTGCTATTCACTATTCCCCCTCTTTTACGGTATTTATTTAATACTTTCCTTTTCTTATTCTCTGTTCTTCCCTGATATCTGTAACTATTTCAGAGTTAGTTGTAAACACGTTATCCCTTTTCCCTAAGTGTTTTAGTATGTGGGTTTTCTGAGAACCAGGACATTTTTACATAACCACAGTACAGTCAGCAAAACCAGGGAATTAACACTGATACAACACTATTATTTCATCTACAGACCCTATGTAAATTTTTCACACTAGCCAATAATATGTTCTAATAATATAAAAATACACATTTTTAAAGATTAGAGACCTAACAGACACTGAAGGCCACATCAGTCTAGTAAAAGTAGTATTTTCAAAAGCTACAATGAAGGTATCAAATGCACTCAAAAATTACAACAGGTCTTTATAAAACTAAAAAAACTAACATAAAGATGGTTTTAAAAATCACTATGGAATGTTTTCTTCACTATATTTCTTTTCAAAGGATCAGAGAATGTTTGCAGTTGGTAATAAATATTCAAGCACCTTGCAAATGTCCTACCAATTCTCTGTGCTGATCTGTATATGCCTGTGGGATTAGAATAGGAATGCATAATTTAAATATAAATTGCCTGATTTGCATATACAATTAGTCAAGCTACAGCTTTGATCGTAAGCAAAAATTATTGTCCTGTATTACCACTTAGATAGAATTTTAATTCACCTTGAATATTCAAACGGAATTAGACCCTGGTGCGAAGGGCAGCACTTCCCTTGTGCCCCAGTCATTTCTGAGAGGGCAGTAAAGGCATCTTTTCACCTCCTCCTGAAGGGGCTGTGAGCCCAGTCTGCAATAGCTGATTCCTTCCAGACTTTAAATACTTGCCTTTAAGCACCTAACAGAGGCGTCACATAGTCTGCTTAATATTTCCAGTCTAATCTTTCCCTTAGATTGTAATTTAGAAAACCTAACAGCCGTTAATTGCAGATCCATGTTCTTCGGAAATGACGGAGGCTACAAAAGCCATGACAGCTAATTACCAGGGGAGCGCTCCTGATGATCCCCAAGTCGTAGGCTCTGGATGTGTGACACAAACCATAGAAATTTAAGAAATCATAGAAGGACTTGCGTCCCTTACATTTTTAATCTACAGTAAAACATTTTTATTAGGAATCTATGTTTTTAATTAAACTGAACATTTAATTAAGGTGCTTTTTAAGTGGGTGAAACAATTAGGTGCAAACACTTGAATGAAACATGTCATAATTAGTTTTAATAGAGTGTTAATTGGTACTAGGTTTGCCAAGTTAATAATTACTGCTTATTAAATTTTCAATTAATCATTGTCATTTTGCTTTGAATAAAGATGAAAATTAGATAAACTAATTCAGGGGGAGGATATTTTCCCTTGTTAATTAGAACAGTTAATTTTTTAAAATGGAAATTACTTGTTTTACTTGTCAATCCTACCTTGAACATTAGTTGAATCTTTGCCCCCTATCTGCAGCCAAAAACAAAGAGCTAATCTGACACCTTGCAGATTTGCTGTTAGGCCTGAATGTTTTGGCCAGTGTGGTGTGATTCAGTTATGTTGGTCTAGTGCAACAGTTGGTTATGCAAAACCATTGTATACATTGGATGACATAAATGGCCTGCAGTTTGAAATCTAGAAATCAGAAGATGATTTTGAAAGATCTCTATCATTTAGTCCATAAAGGCATGCAGTCGTGTTACTCAGGAAATGACTTCAGAGAAAGTAAAACAGGGTCATGTGTTTCATCATCGATTTTGCTTAAGAGCTATATAGTAACTCAGTTGCTATCTCGGTTGCCTTCTCACTGTTTTTTTTTTTTTTTAACCCGCTAAATAATGATTTGTATTTATGTATGTGGAAATGTCTGATCAGTTCCGTTCCTTCTGAATACTTTACCCATTTGATTTCCTGTAGTTATTTTTGCACACGGGGCCATGAAAAGCAGCTGTCTTGATGTGTCTGAGTTTCTCATGGGTGTTTCTCTGCTTAGTCTGGTCTTAGAATCATTATTGAAGGTAGAAAAGTTGGCATTCTGATCGCGGGGTTTCAGACATATATTCAGAACTATAAGCCATAGAAAAATTCTCATCCTGTGTTATCCCAAATGAACTTCGAAGATCTGCTGGTTGGACTGTCCAGTCACTTGGATGAGATTGTGTAGAATCTATGCCGGTTGTATAGAATTCTATTGAAAAGCAATCAGAACCCCAGCTGCTTTGCTAACTGCGAGATGTCCTCTTGTCTTGTTTGGCCTGATTGGCACACAGAGGAGGCTGTCAATGAGGTGAAGCGCCAGGCGATGACTGAGCTGCAGAAGGCTGTGTCGGAGGCGGAACGGAAAGCCCACGACATGATCACGACTGAGCGAGCCAAGATGGAGCGCACGGTGGCCGAGGCCAAGCGGCAGGCCGCGGAGGACGCGCTGGCGGTTATCAATCAGCAGGAGGACTCGAGCGAGGTGAGGCGTTCGCGGGAGCTTCCAGAGGAAGAAGAGACATTTTGGAGATGAGAGTATTCGTTTTGGATTCCAGGCGATCACAAATAATAGCAGATATTGGGCTTTAGACAACAAATCATAGGGGAAAAGAGAAAAATTGAGGCGCTCGTGGAATTGACCAAGAACGGCTTACTTTTTGTTTCTTTATTAAAGAACTAAAGGAAAATCTCTTTGACTTAAAGGATTTTTAGCCGGCGCCGTGGCTCAACAGGCTAATCCTTCGCCTTGCGGCGCCGGCACACCGGGTTCTAGTCCCGGTCGGGGCACCGGTTTCTGTCCCGGTTGCCCCTCTTCCAGGCCAGCCCTCTGCTGTGGCCTGGGAGTGCAGTGGAGAATGGCCCAAGTGCTTGGGCCCTGCACCCCATGGGAGACCAGGAGAAGCACCTGGCTCCTGCCATCGGATGAGCGCGGTGCGCCGGCCGCAGCGGCCATTGGAGGGTGAACCAACGGCAAAAGGAAGACCTTTCTCTCTGTCTCTCTCTCTCACTGTCCACTCTGCCTGTCAAAAAAAAAAAAAAAAAAAAAAAAGAAGGATTTTAATATGTTTGGTTAATCACAGGTTAGTATGAAACTTTTCTAAGTTCCTAGCACTATTTTGAGACATAAAACTTGGGGTGTGCGCGTGTGTGCGTGCACCTGCTGGCATGTGTGTGGCTTTCTTCTAATAGAAGAGATTTAATAGGGACATGTTGTGTATGCTGTAGTGTACAAAGACATACTGTGTGCCTAGGATTAAAACTACTTCCTTAGCTATTGGTCTTAAAAGCCAGTGCTAAAGCAGTGTTTTCTGCATCAACTGTTTCCAAGATACCTTGTGTAAGTCTGTATTTCAACATTTTTTGTCGTAACTATTATGATGGTCATTTCATAACATAAAAGTGCTGTCAGAGGTAATATTTTTAATATTATTCCAGCGTAATTATCCCCACACATAAACACATGTACTCTCAAGTAGCCTAAATGACTCAAGGAACTGGAAAGTAACTAAAACACTATATCTAACAGAATACTTTTTTTAAAAAAAAAATTATGGTTTTTGTTTATTTGAAAGACAGTTACACAGAGAGAGGGAGAAACAGAGAGAGAGAGAGAGAGAGAGAGAGAGAGAGAAAGAGAGTTCTTCTATTTGCTGGCTCATTCCCCAAATGGCTGCAATGATCAGTGCTGGTTCACTACCTAGATGGCTACAACAGCAAGAGCTGGGATGATCTGAAGCCAGGAGTTTCCTTCAGGTCTCCCATTTGGATGCAGAGGCACATGCGATTGGGTCATCTTCCACTGCTTTCCCAGGCACGTTCGTATGGAGCTGGATTAGAAGTGGAGCAGCCTGAGCTTGAACAGGCACCGATATGGGATGCTGATCCTGCAGATGGAGGCTTAACCCACTGTGCCACTGCCCTGGCCCCTAACAATACTCATTAAAATATGAAGGTACTTGGAAAAAGTTCAAGAAAGATGAAATTAATAGAAAAACATATTTTGGTGCATAAATTTTGAAATCCATCAGTAGTTTTTTCTTAATATGTATTTCTATGAAATATTTGAACACCTTTTTAAATGCCTGGATTTCAAGATTTTTTTTGTACCAAAATGAACTTTTTTTCATTCTAGTTTCCATAAACTTTTTGAACTCCCTGTATATATCAGCGCAACATAGTAATGCTGCACATTAATGAATACAGCATCATCATCTTCAATCCTAAGATCGCTTCAGATAAAAGACTGCAATTAGCTAGTCTCGCCACACTGAGCTTGCAAAGGCATGAACTGATGACTCAATGGCCTACTATAATACATATCTATCATTTGTGAAGGAGAGTAAGTATTTAATTTATACCAGGCTTTTCTGTAGATGAAAGACCCTGCGGGACTCACTGGATGCCCAGAGTTTCTGCCTAATGTGTAACAGATGAATAACAAGGGGACAAAAGGAATTGATTTTCAACATTTGAAAGTTTCTCAGGAAAAGAGGGACAAAGGGAAGTTTATCTACCCTTTAACTGCTGGCTTTTCCGTTGTCCAGTGAAACTAGACATAAAGTCAATTATATTGGCTTCATGCAGCTAAGATATATATGTATTTTTGTGTTTTTAAAGTTTTTTAAAAAATGTATTAGCCTCTTTTGAAGAGAACTTGTGTAAGTTAGTAACCTAGTGAAGCACACTTGTTATTCTTAAAACATTATCACATTCACAGGAGCATTTTGAGGCTGCTGTGTTAACAGTATGTTGTAGGTCATTAAATTCTAAAAGACAAATATCTAGGAAGAAATTGTGAATTGACTTTTTGTTTGGGGCAATAACATATAGTATCTCTTTAGTGTCTGTAGGTGTTATGTCTTTATTCTTAAAACCTGTCCAGAAAGATATATAATCTTGAAACCAGTATCTCACATTATAAAAACATGGTAGCTGTGATATGCATTAGATATGATTATCTTGCTTGCGAATGATCTGTAGTCATTGTTTTCTTTCCTTCTTTTTGGATATCTTAGAACTGATTTTTAATATATCACTGCCTTTATCTTCACTGACACACATTCTCACTAAATTTTTTTAGACTTTTAAGGTATTTTACTGGAAAATGAGAGGAAAAGAGTGAGGGAGGGAGGAAGGGGGGTGGGGGGAGGGAGAGGGGGAGAAGGAGATCTTCTGTTGGTTCACTCCCCAAATGCTGGTAACAGCTAGGGTTGGGGCAGGCTGAAGCCAGGAGCCTGGGACTCTATCTGAATCTCCCATGTGAATGGTAGGCACCCAATTACAAAAGTCGTCATCTGTTGCCTCTGGGATGTGGATTAATAGGAAGTCAGAATGGAAGCAGGGCTGGGACTTAAAACCAGAGACTGTGATATGAGATGTGGAAATCCCAAGCAGTGAATCCCTGCCCACTGACACTGAATAAAGCTCACTGTCAAGAATTATAAAGCAGGTTATGCTAGGAGAAAGGCTTTGGAATTCAGAGGGCCAACTGTAATTTCTGGTTTCAGTTGTGATTATTAATACCTGTACTTTTTGTAAAAGCTACTGAACCTCTAAAAGTTTGGCCTTATGATACAAGATGAGAGAGTGTCTCATACAGTAGCTAGAACCTTGACACATGACCATTTTTCATGTCACAGGCAAGGAAAGTCACTTTGCTGAAGTTATACAGTTAGGAAGTCACAAAACCTAACTGGGACTCAGCCTGCTGGCAGTCATTTTATTGTTTCATGGTCAGTGAAATAAAAATCTTTCTATAAGGCTCATTTGGGTAATTTTTGGATGCAAATAGTGGCAACTTAAGTCTGTTTTTTCTTTAAGATTTATTTGTATTTGTTTGAAAGGCAGATTTAGGGAGAAAGCAGGAGAGACAGAGAGAGAGAGACAGAGAGAGAGCTTCCACTTGCTGATTCACCCCCCCCCCCCAAATGACCACAACACCAGGTCAAAGCCAGGAGCTTCATCTGGCTGTCCTACATGGGTGCAGGGGGCCCAAGGAGTTGGACCATCTTCCACTGCTTTCCCAGATGCATTAGCAGGCCCTGGATTGAAGTGGAGCAGCCAGGACATGAACCAGCCCCTGTATATGTGATAGGACATCACAAGCAGCTTAATCCATTATACCACAATGCCAGCCCCAGTCTGGTTTCTTAACTTTCTTCCTTTTAAGTTGAAAGATTGCTTTTAAGAACTAAGGAGGAACCATCTCTCAACAGGTTACACTACTTTTCTCCAAAAATGTAAATAATTTTCCTGAGAAAAGGAGAGTGAAAGATGGAAGACAGATTTCATTTGAATAAAGATCACACTTCTCTGGCCTTGCACTTAAGTCTGCACACATATACTATAAAAGTGGTTTGACCAGGGACTTGAGAAAGAAGTTAAGGGTTAATCCATTTAACCAACTCTAAGTGAATGTTAATGCCTGTGGGGTAACAGTGTTCAAGAATAATCTAAGTGCCTATTGGTGGGTTCAGTTGAGCCATACCTTTGGCCCAGTGGTTACCTTGAATTTGTAGGTAAATACTGTTTTTCTTCCTCAAACTCAGGATCCAAAATTGAAGCCAGTGTGCCTTGTTCTTTCCTCACACTGAGGAATGTACACCTTTTAACAGAAACAGCCTGTTAAAGGTTGTCTAAACAGTGAGGCTTGCAAGTCATCTCAAGTCTAGGATCGTCTCTGAATCCTTACATGAAGCACCCCAAAGCAGTCTTGGCTTCCTTGGGCCAAGATGGAGCTCTGTCATCCAACTCCCACCATAGTTTGTCCCTGGGGTGGTGGCATCTGTTAGGTCAGGATCTTGTGACCCAGCTGATCTACCACGACAGTCAGAATTCTTGCCTGTGTTTACCTTCAGGAGGTTTTTTGGATATTAACCATTTGACCTCAAGTCCCATGTAGCATTGTGCCTTAGACATTTATGAATTGTTATTTTATTTTCATTTTATTTGAAAGGCAGAGGGAGAGAGATCAATCTTCCATCTGCTGGCTTACTCCCCAAATGCCCACAAGAGCTATGGCTGGGCCAGGTCTCAGCTGGGAGCCAAGAACTCCATCCAAGGCTCCCACATGGCTGGCAGGGACCCAGGTACTTGAGCCACCATGTACTGCCTCCTATTAGCATGAAGCTGAATTGGAAGTGGAGGAGCCATGACTGGCACAATGCACTCCGATATGGAATACAGGCATCTCAGCTGGCATCTTAAACACCATACAGACACCTGCCTCATTTTATGAAATATTATTAATCTCAGAAAAAATAAAAGACCTGGCCATCATGGTAATTGGTTGAAAAAATATGCATTCCATTAAATGTAACAGCCATTCATTTTAAAATTGTATTCAGAAATTAGTGGGCATTCTTTAAAAAGATTGTATTTGTAACAGACCCTGGGAAGTTTGTTACTTAGTAGATAAAGCTCCACAATACTAACATCCATTCATTAATTTCTTCTTTCAACAACAAAGTATTGAGCTCCTATTCTGTGTCAGGGACAGTGCTGGCACTGGGGGTTTTGCAATCCCTGCTTCACGTTGCTTGCCATTTACTAAAGGCGTCAGACAACTAAAGTACAGGTTGAGCACAGCTAGGCTGAAAATCTAAAACCCAAAATTCTCCAAAAAGCAATTTCCTGAGTGCAGATATAGAGACTACAAGTGGAAAATTCCATACCATGAAATTTGTTTCCTACCCAGTTATTAAAAATTCTGTAAGATTTTCTATATATGTTTAATGTGTATATGAAACATGAGTTTTGTGAATTGACTTGAGTGCCATCCCCAATTATCTTTTATATATATATAAATATGTAAATATTACAAAATCAAAATCAAAATCTAAATTGGAAGCATTCTGTTCACAGGCATTTCTGATAAGGGATACTTAACCTGAATAACAATGATAATACAGCTTAGCATGAACTTGTAACTTCTGGTAAAATGGTTTTTTTCTTCTGATATTTAAGAGTGGTCAGGAAATGGTCAGCAGCCTTCCTCCACTCCTCCCTGTTGTCTTATGGCTACTTCCTCAGCCCGTGAGCTGTCAGGGCTGATGCTGTGTGCAGGGAAAAAGAGGAAAGAGGGAAGAGAAGTCTTGCAGACTGTGGAAGCCAGATAGCTCGGAGACAGATGAGTGCTTTGGAAATATCATCCAGGTGGCAGCGTGCTGCTGTATTAAAGGAACCGCAAAGGGGCTGTCTCTGAGGATCAGGAGAGAGCTAAGGAGGAAGCTGACTGGGTGAGGATGGGTGATAGATCATCTTTTGCTGCTATAGTTCACAGCCAGGTATGGCACAAAGAATCCAAGAAGACGACTCAGAAGACCTGAATTCTGGACCCTTCTCTATTACATCACAGGGGTCTTTGGATGATTCATTTTACTGAGCAAGTACTCGAACCCCTTCAAGACTCAACTGTCCTACTTGCAAATGAAGAAAACAACACATGTTATTCTTAAGGGATTAAGAATAGCCTCCATTTCTTCTTAAGGGATATTATTTAATTACCATTCAAGGTTATTTAAAGTAACTTTTTCACATCAGTATTTTAATTTGTAGTGTTTTGGGAGCTATGATGCCATGCATTGTTATCTGCTCATAATTCATAATTCATGATGACCACGTGCTAACTTTTTTGACTGAATCAACATTTGTTTCCCTCTTTTTCTCTCTTCACTTGAAGCTATCTCCTGTTGTAGACATCTACCCATCTCATACCTAAATCATGTATAATCTATTTAATCCATGTCTAAAAATTATATCCAGATACTATAAATATACAAATTATTATCTGTTTCTCCCCTTTTAGAAGGAGCACTCACTTTACAATTAGAAGACCAGAGTTGGGGGCCAGCGCTGTGGCTCAGCAGGTTAAAGCTCCAGCATCCCATGTGAGTGACAGTTCGAGTCCCAGCTGCTGCACTTCCTATCCAACTCCCTGTTGATTGCCTGGGAAAGCAGAGGAGAATGGCCAAGGGCTTGGACCCCTGCACCCCCATGAGAGACCAGGAAGAAGCTCCTGGCTCCTGCCTAGCCCAGCCCTGGCCTTTGAAGCCATCTGGGGAGTAAACCAGCAGATGGAAGATCTCTTTCTGTATTCTGTCCTTCTCTGTGTCTGTAACTGTGCCTTTCAAATAAATAAATGATAAAAAAAAAAAAAAAAAAAGATGAAGAAAAAGAAGGCCAGAGTTCCCAGGCCAGCTTGGATGTCTGTGTTTCTTCTGAGCTATTTGTGTTAAATACCAATATCTTGGAATTCTTTCTGTAGCTTCTGAATTTAACCTTCCTCTTTATTTTATTCTTTCTTTTTTTTTTTTTTAAAGATTTATTTGAAAGGCAGAGTTACAGAGAGGAGAGAGGGAGAGAGAGAGAGAGAGAGCTTCCACCTGCTGGATCACTCCCCAGGGTTGTGCCAAGCCAAAACTAGGAGCCCAGAACTTCTTCCAGGCCTCCACGTGGTACAGGGGCCCAAGCACTTGGGACATCTTTCACTGCTTTCCCAGATGCATTAGCAGGAAGGTGGGTTGAAAGTAGAGTAGCTGAGTCTCTAACCAGCACCTACATAGGATGTTGTGTCTCAGGTGGAGGCCTAACCTGCTATGCCACAATGCCAGCCCCAACCTTCCTCCTTCTACCTCAGTTTTTCCATGTGTACAGTAAAGCCCATTTGCACCAAATGAAATGACTATTCTGCTTTGAAAGACCAGTGTTTCTGTGAAAGGTTGGACAGAAAGAATGCAAAACCTTCAGAAGAAGAGTTGAAAGCACTTGATTGGGCAGGAAGAAGCTTGGAAGCAGGAGTGAATAATGCAGGGGTTTTGTTTATAGGGGACCGTATTATTTATCATCCAAACTAAGGTGCTTTCGCAAGTAAATGCGGAATTTCTTGCTGGGATGGATCAGTCCTGTGTGTATCAGGCCTGTCCCAGGCACTTGGGAACTGTTGCCAAGCAAAGTTTTTGGGTATTGCGTGGCAGTTACTTTGCCAGAGAACAAATAAGACCTAAAGTGAGTGGTTAGCCCTATACCAGAATGGTACAAAGTATTTTCAATACTTTGGTCCATTTACTTCCCATATCAGCTCTGGCAGAGCATAAGAGAGTGCTGTTTTCTTAGTTTACAGCAAGTGAGCTAAATCTTAGAAGGATTAGGCCACTTACTCAGTGTCTCACAGTAGATCTGAGCTGATCCTTAGCTCAGGGTACGAGATTCTCAGGCCATCTTTTCAATAGACACATAGAAGTAGTGGGAATTTTCCTCTCCAATTGAATACTAGAGCATCCATTTCCTCAATAGGTTTCTTTCAGACTATGTCTACCTAGTTTTCTAACTTTATTAGGGTTTATAGACAATAATTATTCTAAGAGGATGACAGTGGAGTTGGTACAGCCATGAAAACAACATATCCTGTGCTTTCTGGTTACCATACATCATATATTTCATGGAGAAAGTAATGGAGTATAACATAAATCGGAAAAGAAATTCACTGAATCCAGTCATCTTACACCTTTATATTTGCCATATTCATTTTCATTTTATACCTATGGCCATATATAATTTTATTATGAACATTACCAATTGAGACTATTTTCCAAGAAACTAATGTGGTTCTTCTTTGAGATCCACAACTTATTCTAGTGTAGGTGATTGAAGCAAGTAATTGGAATTGAGCATGGAAACATAATAAATAATCATCCTATTCCAATAGTTCCAAGATTAAAGACACCAAACTGATTTTTTCCCCAGATTAAAATTGCCTTATTTATTATTCTTCCATAGGTGCCAAACTGCCTAGTTATATCAAAGTTGGGCAGTTTTGTGGTACTTAAGCAGAAACACTGATCAAATCTTTATACTTTATATTACCAGAGCCTGCTTAGCCCTGAAAGTGTAAGTCACTCTGAGAGATTCATCTTCACGAAATTCTTCTAGAATTAGTGCATAGATCCCCATTGGATTCTAGGCAATATGGTCCAAAGCATGGAAATGCTATCTGTGTAGACTCAATAGAAGGTAATTACTACACAGGGCCCACACAGCGTGGGTCCTGTGAACAGCCTCACAATCCAGCCAGTTGATTCCCGGAAGAATTTGGAATTCTTGCGAATGAGATACTGTGCTTTGTTAAAATAAGACTTTTTCTTTTTTAATCAGTTAAAAGGCTACCTTTTCATTTCCGTAGATGTTCAGGATATAGTGGACAGAGCACTGGGCTTAGAATGACCTAGAATTGTGTACCTCTTGGAGCTCTGGTTTTCTGATACACAAACCTGAGTAATGTTTATGTGACCTCATTTGCTAAGTGACTTGAGAGGTGCAGATGAGATGAGCAAAAGTATTTTATAAAAATAAGCCATCTTACAGATGAACAATGTGCCCACATAATGGAGTAAGAGAAAAAGAAGAAAAACCAGTTAAGAATTGATTCTAACAAAAAGGGCTATGGGGGACTACAGGAGACGCTAAAGGAAAGAAAAGAAACCATGGAACTTAACGTCTGAGAGGTTTGATGCTAGATGGTTTCAGGGGCAGTAAAATGATGAAGCCTTGGGCCTGAGTGTTAACCGTGACTAAAGGAAGAGGCACCAGGGCTGTGTTTAGGAGATACTGACTTTAAGGAACATCTACTGGAGATTGTCACAAACCGGCAGTGGAAAGGAAGAGAGCAGAGCTCAGGAAGGAGACGGCGTCAGAGGAACAGATTTGAGAGTCATAGTCTTAATAACTGTTAGTTGAAACCATGAGATCTGAGAAGGAAAATCTAAGTGTTGGAAGGAAAAAGATTTTTTTTAATGCCAGCTTCCCCATCTCCCTCCCTTGCCAAATATTTAGAGGGGCATGAATAAACAGAAGAGGAAGAGAAGTTCAGTATCTTGGAAACCAAAATTGGAGAGCATTTCAACAAAGAGATTTTAAAAAGAGGAATGGGAAGTGGCCAGCAGTGGTGAGAATGGAGAATAAGTCTTTAGTCGCTAATGAAGCATAAGGGGAAATCAGTTAATGTTCTTTCCCTGTAGCTGTCAATGCCTGTGGGTAAAGGACTTAATTTGTACAGAGCCATGAACTTCCAAAGGTTGTGAGAGGCAGCGTCTGGAGCAAGGATTCTGTCTACTCTCTTTTCCTTCCAGTCAGTGCCACAACATGGAGATGGCATTAGTTCTTGCTCAGCATCAGCCACTGTACCTAGCACTGACATAATCCTAAAGAATTCTTCAGTTACCATTTCTGCTTTACAGGTATTGTTGCTCTAAGAGGCTAAGTCACTTACCTGTGGTTCCGAAGTCACTAAGTGATATAGTTGGAAACAAAACTCAGATCATCCTGACTCTAAAAGCCTGTTCCTTTTCCATCACGCACCATGACACCTAGTCTTTAAAGGGTGTCTCCAACTTCCTGGTGCAACCTCTGTCCAATTTCAGGAGTTAAATATGCTTCTAACCTACGTTTACCACAACGGAATCTAAGAAAAAGTCTGGTTTGAACAAGTGTGGCATTTTGGTAAGAGTATTTGACTGCAGTCCAGACACCTGGTTGAATGGAACCTTATGTATGTCATTTCATATCTTTGTGACTTTGGGCAAATATTTTACTGTGAAAGTTATTTAGTTTGGGGATTTCAGACTCCTAAGCTGGAAAGCTTATGTGAAAGTGGCTTTAAACTGTCCAGCACAATGCAAGTATTAGATGTGTTCTTAGTGTGAATTTAAGTCAGCATTTTTTTTTTTTTAAGATTTATTTGAAATGTAGAGTTACAGAAAGAAATAGAGATGGAGACAGAGTCAGAGAGAGATCTTCCATCTGCTGGTTCACTCCCCAAAATGGCCGCGACAGCCGGAGGTGGGCTCATCCGAAGCCAGGAACCAAAAGCTTCTTCCAGGTCTTCCACGTGGCTGCAGGGGCCCAAACACCTGGGCCATCTTCTGCTGCTTTCCGCAGGCCATTAACAGGGTGTGGGATCAGAAATAGAGCAGCCGGGACTTAAACGGGTGCCCAAATGAGATGCTGCCTCACAGCGCCAGCCTCACGTGTTGTCTTCAGTAGAGTTCTTTACATTTGGGGAGTTATCATAATAAATATTCTACTTAAATCTACTAAGCATCAATTTTGTGCAAGGGTTTCCAGAGAATTCTAAGTATGTAAGACCTGGAAAAACTTAAGGTAATTCAGGAGAAAATATTCTGTTTCTTGGAAAAAGAATTTTCAACAGTAAGAACCAAAAAAGATATATTTTGTCAGTAGGATAGAAAGGCCATTCTCTGTGTATCTAAAAGAAGAACATAAAGAATTTTTAAAAATGGATGTTCTTCCCTGTTGGAGACAGGTAGAATGTCTGATAAGAACCAAAGTGTCAAAAATCTTTGATACGCAGCATTGGCACTTAAAAATTCATCTCTTCTTCCTTATATAGCCTTGTGTTTAGTGTAGCTAGCAAAGGGGAGGTTTGTTTTCAGCCTCAGATTCTTCATCTGAGTCACAGCCTAACTTTGGTCAATTGGCTTGTTTTCATTTCTTAGATAGGGAGGAAAATATTTTTATGCTAAAACGGGAATAATGTTTTCACAAATAAGGAAAGGCTATAAAGTGGCATGAATTTTGGCAATGAAATTTACTGTGAAAGGGTGTTTGTGTGCCTTCTACACCCTTGCGGTACTTTCAGTCACTAACATCACTCCTGAGAGACCTAAAGAGATGCGCTGCTACTTTAAAAAACAAAAACAAAGTAGCAAGAATCACTAGCCTGAGTATGAAAGTGTAAATTGAAAAATGTTAAATTCGATGAAGCCGTTGGGCACTTTTATTCCTGCCCTTATGGTATGCTCCTGGGTGTTGGGAACAGTTTACATTGTCCACCTTGGTGAATGGCAGAAAGCTCAAAATGACCCAGAATAGAGTCTTCGCAAGATCCTGCGCCTTCCAGCCATCCTGGAATTGTGGCTGCTCAGGGACTGAGTGCCTCTGGTCAGATATGAGCCTTGCAGATAGGCGTTAGTCAACAGGAAGCTCACTGGAGCCATCTGAGAGGAATAGATTAATAGAAATTGCTTTGGTTGTTTTCTAATGAGATTTTAAAAAGGAATATGCAATTTGGAGTCTTTTGTTGAATATGCCCTAAGTTCCCTACATGTTCATTGCAATACAGTGTCAAGAGCAATAAAAATAAGTAGACTTTTTTCCTACCTGATGATTTAAATTGTTCTGTGTTGTACCTTCCTACAGCTGAAGGTTGTTTGTGTCCCAGTGGTGGGTGGTAAATGAACAGGATCGAACAATCTCAGAGTGGAACTAGAGGTAAAACTAGCCAGAGCCCTTAAATCCTGGATCAGAACCAGGCAATGCTAGGCAAGAAGGCTCAATTCCCAGCAGCTTCACGATCCAAAACATCTGTTTCTGCATTTGGCACAATTCCACTTTTTTATTTGTAAAATTGTTCCCATCTTTGAAAACACTTTAAAAAATAAAGAAGTCCCCATTCTGTCTCCTCTTTCCACTCCCCAGCACATGCATTTGTAATTACCTGGTTTAGTCTGTGTGTTTAATCAGTTTAAATTGAGAATGCTGCATACATCTGATTTCAATCTGAAGGAGCCCTTGCGTACTGGGCAGTTACCACCCTCGTGTCTGCCAAAATGCGTCTCTGCCAAAAGCGGATAGGACTCACACTAGGGTATTTCCTAAAGAAGCCACTTGACTCAGATTAGATGTTTAATTTCCTTAAAATATTGTTTTGGATTTGGGTCTCTGTTCTCTAATTGGGATTTTCTGATGTAATTTAGGAATATTGCTTATTTGCTGAGTTTGTTCCAGGACCCAGCTGGCAGTATTCTAAAAGCCTAAACCTCAGGGAAGCAAGCTTCGCTCTGAGTGTCATACCTCACTGCTTTGAAGGGTGCGCCAGCCACACGGTTATTCACATCTCTGTGAAACAGAGATACATGCAGTGCAAGTGGATGAATTTTGAGAGGGAAGGGCTTCTCGTTACGGTAACAAAGCCCCTGAGCAAAATAACATCTTTTGAGATATTCCCTTAAGGTAATTGAAGTCGACAAAATTACTTTGCTCTAGGACTGATTACATATTGTAATTTCATTCTTATGATATTGATCTATCATATTTCTGCATTTCCTCAAATTCCCCTAAAACACCTCCCACGGACCACATTTGGAGGTCGTAAGTTATGTTTTTTTGTTGTTGTTGTTGGGCTGTAATTTCTGAATGGTAAAGAAGTGAGAACATAGAGCTGGGTATATTCAAAGTTTTACACCACAAGTGTACAAACTTCTGGTACTTGAATGTTTTGTTGAGCCTCTTTGCTTGTGAGCAAACTTCGGATGACTGATAAACACTCCTTTGCAGATTTTACAGTCATAAGGCTTTATGTATCAGAACAGGAGGCTGACATTCCCATGAGTATTTCCTCAATGGTGAGGCCACCTTGATTTGGATAACCAGCATGCTTGCTGCAAGCAAAGCAAATGTAGAGAATGCAGTGGGGGACTTGCACTATTTATATCAGGCTTTAAATATGTGTGTGTGTGTGTGTGTGTGTTTCTGACATATTCACGCACTTATAGCTAGTTGGGATTACCAGATTGTAGTCAAAAGTTTGTTGCAAAAGAAAATAGTAAAAAAAAAAAAAAATGAAGCTAAAGAATGCAAAGCTGAATGGCATGAAGCTAGGGTGACTTGACACAGGATTTCACAGGGATTCCGTCTTTAAGAAACTAGGAACAGCAGAATGTGTAAAGGAGCATTTCCAGGGGCCCTCACAATGTGCCTCCCTCCCTCACTGGGACCAATCCCACAAGCATGCTCCTCTGTCTCTAGAATGTCTGTGCTGGGATTCACAAGATGCTTATCTTGAAGTTTAAATCGCAGAGTCCACCTCATTTCCACTTTTCTCACATCTTGCACAACACCATCTGAAACTGTGGACTTGCTGGGGTCTGAGTTTTGTTCTGCTCACAGATGAGCCCAGTTGCCCCTCTTTGGTGACTTCCCAGAGTTGCAGAGGAGTTCCATTGCTGCATCAGCTGGAAAGCACTGCAGGCACATAGAATTACTCTCCTCTGAGTTTTGGAGCATTTCTCATTTTTCAAAGCCAAACCAGGCACAGTCTGATTCATTCACCTTATAAATTTCATGAGCACCTACTATGTGTCAGACACTGTTCTGGATTGTACAACTTAATAAACTATAGATCCTGCTATCCAGGAAGCCAAGAGAGAGCATTGTTTTAAGACTGTTCTAGCCTTTGATTGGAAGATACATTGAGCAGCTGCAGTGAGAAGAACTAAACACATGAGAGGTTCACGTGCCTTGCCTCACTCTGGCCTTTGATGGAGCATGGAATAAAATCCTTTATCTAATTCCGTTATATTTCTTCCAAACCAATTAAGGATCTGATAGTTTTGTTGTGCTGTACTTCTTGAGTCAAATAATTGTGTCTTACCAATATGCTATTGATATTAGAAGGGGAAGCATTTGGATATAGCAGTTCTTAATTAGTATGGATTAACAACGAATTTAGATATGAAGATAATGAAATCTGAAAAATGGCAGATTCTGTAGTAAAAGCTGAGAGTCTTCAACCACTCTCTTCAGTGGCCCAGTAGTTGTTGGCAAAAATGTTTGGATAATAATTGCACCAAAATTGGAGTGATCTGTATGTTGAGTGTAGGAATTCAAACACATACCCCTCGCTTTTTCAGTCAGACTGTAGCATTCTTGAAAATAAGGTGCTGTGCAGCCTAGCATGTTTATTAGATTTTTGTCTTGGCTGTGTATTAATTTGGACTTTCACTTCTATCTCCTGTAGAGTTGCTGGAATTGTGGCCGTAAAGCAAGTGAAACCTGCAGCGGCTGTAACACAGCCCGATACTGTGGCTCATTTTGCCAGCACAAAGACTGGGAGAAGCACCACCACATCTGTGGACAGACCCTGCAGGCTCAACAGCAGGGAGACACGCCCGCCGTCAGCTCCTCCGTCACGCCCAGCAGCGGGGCTGGGAGCCCGATGGACACACCACCAGCAGCCACCCCGCGGTCAACCACCCCGGGGACCCCTTCCACCATAGAGACAACCCCTCGCTAGACGTGAACTCAGAACTGTCAGAGGAAAAACAACACAACCGACATGAAACCAATTCCTCATCCTCAGATGCTCAAAGTTGTTGTTTTGTTTGTTTGTTTATAGATGAACTATCCTATTTCAGTACTTCAGCAAGAGAGAACCTAACTGTATCTTAAGGTGGTAGGAGAACACAGAGGGCCAGTAACGGGTCGTAATGACTTATTGTGGATAACAAAGATATCTTTTCTTTAGAGAACTGAAAAGAGCAGAGAATATTACACGAAATGCGAGATTTGACCTCCTCCCTGTTATTTTCAAGTAGCTGGGATTTTAAACTAGATGACCTCATTAACCGATGCTTTACCAAACAGCAGACCAAGAGATTGCTAATTGCTGTTGAAAGCAAAAATGCTAATATTAAAAGTCACAATGTTCTTTATATACAATAATGGAAAAAAAAAAGAGGAAAACCCTCAAGGGCATGAGCATTGGATACAGCAGTAGACATTTTAACAAGAAGATGAATGGCGTCC